>VSMD01140785.1:0-10987 GCA_008750895.1 Mirza zaza
CTGAAGATGGCTACTCTGGAGTTGAGGTCCGAGTTACACCAACCAGGACAGAAATCATTATCTTAGCCACCAGAACACAGAATGTTCTTGGTGAGAAGGGCCGGTGCGTTCGCGAATTGACTGCAGTAGTTCAGAAGAGATTTGGCTTCCCAGAGGGCAGTGTAGAGCTTTATGCTGAAAAGGTGGCCACGAGGGGTCTGTGTGCTATTGCCCAGGCAGAATCTCTGCGTTACAAATTCCTTGGAGGGCTTGCTGTGCGGAGAGCTTGCTATGGTGTGCTGCGGTTCATCATGGAGAGTGGAGCCAAGGGCTGTGAGGTCGTGGTGTCTGGGAAACTCCGAGGACAGAGGGCTAAGTCCAAGAAGTTTGTGGATGGCCTGATGATTCACAGTGGGGACCCTGTTAACTATTATGTTGACACTGCTGTGCGCCATGTACTACTCAGACAGGGTGTGCTGGGCATCAAGGTGAAGATCATGCTGCCCTGGGACCCTACTGGTAAGATTGGCCCTAAGAAACCCCTGCCTGACCATGTGAGCATCGTGGAACCCAAAGATGAGATACTGCCTACCACCCCCATCTCGGAACAGAAGGGTGGGAAGCCAGAGCCGCCTGCCATGCCCCAGCCAGTCCCCACGGCATAACGGGGTCTCCTTGGCAGCTGTATCTGGAGTCTGGATGTTCCTCTGTAAAGACATTTACTAAAGTCTTGTACAAAGACACAAGGCGAACTGACTATACTGTATATTCAGGATTCAGACTGCGGGTGTCGTGTTGGCTTGTGGAGCATTACTTATCCTCTTAGTTTTAACTGTACTTGTGGTATTTGCAAGGAAGGGCCAGAACTAAAAGACCCAAGCAGAGTTAACCAGAGAAATACCCTGTGTCATGGGGCTGATGGCTAGCAGGGCAACGCCTTGATTAATTGTCCTGTAGTTCAGGATTGTAGGCTTAAAAGGAGGATACTTAAGATGATATTTTTCCCTGATGCATAATGAAGTTCATATTGCACATAGAAAGTAAACACAATGGCCATGTTTTGTTATTTCTGTGCTATGTTCTTTACGTAGTCATTTAATCCTTAATGTGTCTAAAGTGTAAAAGAAATTTGCTTGAGCCACTGAATTTAAGCCTCAGAAGTAAATTTGTCTAAGCAGTATAAATCTGCCATTAGAAAAAAAAAAAAAGATATATTTTGTTTTTTAACATAAGAGTTTATAGCTATAAATTTTCCGATTAGCACTGCTTTCACAAGTTTTGGTATGTTGTATTTTTGTTTTCATTTGTCTTTAAGTATTTTCCAATTTCTCTTGTGATTTTTTTTCTTTGATCTATTGATTGTTTAAAACTGCATTGTTTAATTTCCACAAATTTGTGAATTTTCTAACTTTCCTTCTGTTATTGATTTCTAATTTCATACTGTTGTGGTTTCAGAAAGTACTTTGTATGATATCTATCTTTTATAATCTATTAAAAATTGGGTGGACATGGTGGTGTATGCTTGTAGTCCTAGCTACTTGGGAGGCTGAGGTGGGAGGATTGCTTGAGCCCAGGAGTTGGAGGTTAGAGTCAGCTATGATCACACAACTGTCACCAACCTGGGTGACAGAATGAGACCCTGTATCTAGAAAAGTTAAGATAAATAAATAAATCTGTTGAGACTTAATTTGTTGCCTAGCATATGGTCTATTCTGGAAAATGTTCTAGGTGTACTTGAGATGAATATGTATGTTGTTGTTATTGGATAGAGTATTCTGTATATGTCTGTTAGATATAGTTGGTCTATTGTGTTGTTTAAGTCCTCTATATCCTTATTTATCTTCTCTCTGGTTATAATATCCATTATTGAGAGTGAGGTATTGAAGTCTCCAACTCTTACTGTAGAACTGCCTATTTCTCCCTTCAACTGTGTCTGAGGTTTAGTTTCATATATATCGATGGTTCATTATTAGGTGTGTAACTATTTATAATTGTTATATCTTCTTGCTATATTGACTGTTTTATTAATATATAATGTCTTTCTTTGTCTCTTACACCTTTTATTCATTTAAAGTCTATTTTTTGTTATTTTATTATAGCCACTCCTGCTCTTTTTTGGTTACTATTTGCATGGTATATCTGTTGCTATCACTCACTTTAAATTTATTTGTGTCTTGGCCGGGCGTGGTGGCTCACGCCTGTAATCCTAGCACTCTGGGAGGCTGAGGCTGGCAGATTGCTCGAGGTCAGGAGTTCGAAACCAGCCTGAGCAAGAGCAAGATGCCATCTCTACTATAAATAGAAAGAAATTAATTGGCCAACTAATATATATAGAAAAAATTAGCCAGGCATGGTGGTGCATGGCTGTAGTCCCAGCCACTCGGGGGAAGCTGAGGCAGCAGGATTGCTTGAGCCCAGGAGTTTGAGGTTGCTGTGAGCTAGGCTGATGCCATGGCACTCACTCTAGCCTGGGCAACAAAGTGAGACTCTGTCTCAAAAAAAAAAAATTATTTGTGTCTTTGGATCTTAAGTGAGTCTCTTATAGACAGCATACAGTTAGCTCTAATATTTTCAATCCATTTTGCCAATCTCTGCCTTTGACTGGAGAGTTAATCCATTTAAATTAATGATTGGTAAAGAGGAATTTCTGTGATTTTGCTACTTGTTTTCTATATAGCATTTTTTGTCTCTCTTTTCCTGTATTACTGTCCCCTTTTGTGTTTAGTTGATTATTTTTTTTTATAGTGAAACATTTAAATTCTTTTCTTATTTCCTTCTGTGTACATTGTATAGCTATTATTTTCTTTGTGGTTACCATGGGGATTATATTTAACATCCTAAAATTATAACACTTCAATTTGAATTTATACCAGCTTAACTTGAATAACACACAAAAATACTCAGCTCCTTTACAGTTCTGTCTCCACTCCTTTCCATTGTTGCTGTCTCCAAATTACATCCTTATACATTGTGTGCTCCAAAACATAAATAATTCTTTTAAATGAATTAGTCTTTTAAATTATGTAGAAAACAAAATGGGGAGTTACAACCAGTTATAATAATACCAGCTTTTAGACTAGTATTTAAAAAACTATTAGTCTCTTAAATCATGTAGAAGATAAAAAGTGGAGTTACAAACCATTGTTGTGATAGTGGCAGCTTTTATAATTGCCCATGTATTTACATTTATTGAGATCTTTATTTCTTTATATAGCTTCAAACATTGTCCAGTGTCCTTTCATTTCACCCTATAGGACTCCCTTAAGAATTCCTTGCAGGGCAAATCTAGTGGTAATGAACTCTCTCAGCTTTTGTTTTCTGGGAATGTCTTAATTTCTCCCCAACTTTTGAAGAATAGTTTTGCCAGATTCTTTTTTTTTTTTTTTTTTTGAGACAGAGTCTCACTCTGTTGTCTGGGCTAGAGTGCTGTGGTGTCAGCCTAGCTCACAGCAACCTCAAACTCTTGGGCTCAAGCAATCCTTCTGCCTCAGCCGCCCAAGTAGCTGGGACTACAGGCATGCACCACCATGCCTGGCTAATTTTTTTCTATATATTTTTAGTTGGCCAATTAATGTCTTTCTATTTTTAGTAGAGACAGGGTCTCACTCTTGCTCAGGCTGGTTTCGAACTCCTGACCTTGAGCCGCTTGCCTCAGCCTCCCAGAGTGCTAGGATTATAGGCGTGAGTCACCGCGCCCAGCTAGTTTTGCCAGATTCTTGGTTGACAGTGTTTTTTTTCTTTTAGCACTTTGAACATGCTGCCCCACTGCCTTCTGGCCTCCATAGTTTCTGGTGAGAAATATGCTGTAAATCTTATTGAGGTTCCTTTGTATGTGATGAGTTGCTTCTCTCTTTCTGCTTCTAAGATTCTCTTTTTATCTTTGTCTTTCAAAAGTTTGATTATAATGTGTCTCAGTGTGAGTCTTTGAGTTCATGTTACTAGAAGTTTGTTGAACTTGGATGTTTATATTCATGTCTTTAATCAAATTTGGGAAGTTTTCAGCTATTGTTTCTTAAAATAATCCTTCTTTCCTTTTCTTCCTCTATGCTTGGACTCTTGCAATGCATATGTTGTTTTGCTTGATGATGTCCCACAGGTTCCTTAGGCTCTGTTTACCTTTTACCAATATTTTATCTTTCTGTTTCTCAGACTTAATAATTTCTATTGTCCTATCTTTAAGTTTACTGATTCTTTCTTTTGCTTGTTCAAATCTGCCTTTGAATCCTCTATGAAAAATTTCATTTCAGGTATTGTATTTTCAGCTTCAAAATTTTATTTTTGTTTCTTTTTAGGTGTTCTCTTTATTGATATTTCCATTTTGTTCATACAGCATTTTCTTGACTTTATCTACATTTTTCTTTAGCTGTTTGAACATCTTTAAGAAAGTTGTTTTAAAGTCTTTTCTCAAGTAGATCTGCCATCAGGTCTTTTCTAGTGACAGCTCTTGTTGATTTTTTTTTTTTCCTTCGAGGGCCATACTTTCTTGTTTCTTTGTATGCCTTGTGGATTTTTGTTGAAAACTGGACATTTGAATCTAAAAATATAGTAACTCTGGAAATCAGAAATTTTCCTTCCTTTAGGATTTGCTGTTGTTGTTTTTAATTTTGTAGGCTGTCTCTTGCCAAGGGTCAGCATGAGATATCAACTTAAGGTCTTCTCAGGTCTTTTCTGAGCCTGTACCTTTCCCTGGACATGTGCAGTTATTTCTAATTTTCGCCACACATACAGTTGCTTTTGAATGTCTTAGTCTCTAATGTCTGGCTCCCAAAGTGGGAAAATAGAAAAGTGAAATGGGGGAAAGGGGTGCTGAATCTTTAAATTCCCTGGAAACCACTTCAGCTGGTGGGGGAAGGGCTTGCGACAATGAGGGGAGGTGCAACAACAGTGGCTGTCCAATTCTGTGATTAGAAGCAGCAGTCAGCATTTTGAGCACAGATCCCTGAAATCTGAAGGACAGGATACTTTTTGCCCATCCTGGCCCTCACAATTATGTGCAAGTTGCTTCTGGAACAAGTGCTCAGCTGCCTTTCATGGGGCTGGGGGTGGAAGGTGGGGAGCTACTATTGTTCTAAGACCTGAAATTGACCAAAAATAACCTTGATTTACTATCCAAGCCTTCCCCTGGAAGTTATGAGCCTTCAATAGACTCCAGAGTTTCAGAATAGCTCCATAAGACAGATTTTGCCAGTGCATTTGTTGTCTGGGTGGGGAGACAGATTCCTGTTGCTCTCTGCTCTGCTACCTTCCTGAAATCCTCTGGGACAAATTATTTTTACATAGGAAATTATTCTGGAAGCTTTGTCTGAGTCACTCTAAGTTATAATAACCAAAAAAAAAAAGAAAGAAAGAAAAATAATCTTGCCTATATCTAGTCTTCATAGTACTTTATGCGTGATCTCATCTTCCCTCTTTCTCTTCCCTCCCACAGTCCCTCCCTCCCCCTTCGTTCTCTTCTTCAAAACCAATTTAGTGCTTTCCCTATTATTTGGGGAACAGACTTTCCATTTTGAGGATTAATCATTTAATTCCTTCTATTCAGTCTCCTTGTCAACCTTTGGCCTTTCTTCTGTTAACCCTTTTATTGGAAGGAAAAAATAGATGATGAGACTAATTGCTGCAATGAGGTCAGGTATTCACATCGGGTTCACAGTTTCCCATGTTCTCTCCAGTCCTCCTCCCCTTTGGAGGATCTGAGACAATTCAGATAATTGAGAGTTAAGTCTATTTTTGTGACCTCTAGGAAACAGGAGAAAGAAAGGGACAGGGAAGAGGGAAGATACAATTAAGCCAGTGTAGACATTGTTAAGAAATTTATTTGCAATTCTTGTTTTTTGTATTTTTTGTTTGTTTTTTAAATAACATCATTCCTTGGATAAAAATGCAATCTTACAGGAATATACAATAGTGTCTCACACAGAGATGACCCTGAAGCTCTCCTTGAAAGGTTGCCCCTTCTAGATCCCCTGGCCTTACTCGAGGGTGAGAAGGCGCAGCAGGCAAGGCCTTTGACGACGGGATTATCTGACGATTACAAACTGTACACCAGTATTTACAACAGTAAGACTGTGAAGTCGTGGAGCCTGGAGGGGAGGTGTGGGGTGTGCAGGTGTGTGACAACGGAGGCACTGTCCGTCTTCTGCACCTCTGTAACAGGCAGGACACAGAGTGGTTCGGGGGTGAAGGTGGGTCTAAGCAGTGGGACATGAAGGGAGGAGGATGGAGGAGCTTTGTTAGGAGCCTTTCGTGTGGAGGAAAGTTTTGCTTTTTAGTTGTGGCGTGCTAAAACAAAACAGCGTGTTGTGAGAGTAACAGACAGTCCAGTGCTTCCAGCGGGGATCGGTCGCGCCATCTCTTAACGGGCTGTGCGCGCGTGTCCCACAGCTGTGCCCGCCCACTGCCATCGCACACCTGCCCCACCTGCTCACCCTTGGCTTGCCGGGGGCCGCGTGGGCCAAGGCCTGGTCCCAGGGCTGGGGGAGAGCATGCGCCATGGCAGGCGGGATGCAGAGGGCAGCGGCATCTGTGGCGAAGTCGCCACGTAGAGTCTCGGCTGTGGCTGGGCGGCAGGGGGTGCTGGGTGGTGTGATGTGTGGAAGCGGGATGTGCCCACAGCGTTGGGTGGCTAGATGCCTTCTGAAGAGGCTCTTTGTGCAGGACTGTGTGTTTGCAAATCGTATGCCCTTGATTCTCAGGTTTTATTTTCCCTTTCAAACACTGGTGTGGTTTCTCCACGTGGAAGTCTCGGGGTTAGGGGCTTGGTACAGGACCCAGTGCTGTGCTCTTTTGTTCCTCTTGCGACTCTACAGGAAAGAGCCTTCTCTTCCCCCTTCCCCTGGCTAAGGGCTCAGGAGGGACGTCATCAAGGCAGTTTGGAGCCTGCAGCCCTCAGGGTCCCTCACCTGGGGCCTGCCGACTGCTCCTGGCCACCCCACTCACAAACCCATAAGTGAGGCTCTGGGTTCACGCCGCCACTACGAGCCACTCTGTCCATGTCTGAATTTCCTCACCCAGAAATTACCCTCTCTTAATACCTACAACCTCTTCCACCCAGAGCTTTCTATGATAATGACCTTGGTTTTAGGTGCATGAATGATTTTTAGATGGCAAATTTGCAGTAAATGTTTGATTTATGCCAGGTGAAGGCATGTTCCCCTTTCTGGGAGCCCTACAAAGTCAAATTATTTAGATTCTGAAAATTGACATGCACAGGATGCCTCCCAAAGGGGGGTGCACCTGTGAAGTGGCCAGTAATGGAGGTGCAACACTTCAAACTGTTGTTTATTTAGCTAGTCTTCGTCTTGTCTTCCTATTGTTAGTAGAGACTTGAGGGGATTTTCATGGAAAACCCCAACTCTGACTCTACTCTGTGTTGAACCGATTCATTGTGCTTGAGGAGTTCAGCTGCAACCTCTAGTGCCCTTTGGAGACTGACTATAGCCTTCTCTGACACAGCGGAGACCGAGGGTCTTCACCACTTCATGTGCTGTGGATCATCCTCTTAAAGTTATCTGAGGAAAAAGCACTGATTTTAGTTGCAGTAGTATTTTCTCAGTGTAAACAAATATTTACTTCATAACAATAATGGCTCCGATGGCACTGTTTCCACCCAAGGAGGTCACTGGTTCTCTCTCTGTGTCCGTCTGCACAGAGCTCACCCTTACCTAGAGCTCAGCCCCAGCCCTCGGGCCCTAAGGGTGTGTGTGTGGAGGTGTGGGGGGCTGTTCAAGTGTCTCCCCAACAATGCAGAAACCTGGCAGAAACCCATTTACCTGGTACATTGGTATCTGACTCCGTAAAGCAACATTTCATTGCTTCGAAATAAAAATAAATACATAAATGAAGTTAAAACCAGAAATGCCTTCACAAAGAAACTGTGTCAGCATCTGCACATGGGACTCCTTGCACCGAGCTGGCCTCTCTCGCAGGGCTGGGGGAGGGGAGCAGGAGAGGGAGGTCTGCCTAGGGGGAAGATGCCCCTGTCCCCATAATGGCAGGACACTTCTTTCCCTTTCATCTTCCCCCTTTAGCTCCTTAAGACACAGTGGCTGGAGAACGGGACTTGGGTGAGCACAGCAGTGTTGTGGGCCAGTTAGGGCTCCACCTCCTGCCACGCCCTTCCAGGTTGGGGCTTTGGCTGGGAAAACACCACCAGATTGAAAGGTATTTTCTCATCTTCCCAAGTAGATCCTTGGGGCATCAGCCACTCTGCCGTGCTGTGGGTGGCTGAGCTGAATGTGTCTTTCCATAGAACAGAACAGACAACTACAGAGTCAAAATATGCCCTTTGCTTACCCCTCCAGGCCTCTCTGTGCTGACATTCTCCCAGAGCCATGTCCCCTTTCGAAAAACAGAATAAGCCAAGACTTTCACAGCAAGTTTTTGACTCCCATGGGGCTTAAAGAGGTCTTCTGGAAGCCAGACAGCCCTTTTTTTGGCCTCTTTGCTAAATTATTGCTAACTCCTGACAATGATGTTTCAGTTATTCCAGGCCCCTGGGAATGGAGATGCCATCACCCTCTTTTACAACATTTACCATTAGGGTTTGATGAGGCTAAAAACCATGATTACTAGGGTTCTACTCGATCCCTAATCTAAATTCCTGTTCTATTTCTTTGCCTTTAGGAGTGATGGACGTGTGTCAACTAGCCTCTGTAAAGCCACCATCATCCTTTGGATCACTTCCAAACTCCTCATTTTCAGAGTGTTATCATTTCTCAAAAAGATATTAACTTTGGTGTGGAGAGGGCACCTTCTACTGGGGTCACCTTACTACCTTCAGCTGTGTGGCCAGGAGGGTTCTGGATGGAGGGTGCCTAGGAGGAAGTGATTGGCAGCTTCACTCTAAACAAACACCTGAAATTTGGAACCAGGGAAATGGGAGGATGAGAGAATAGCTGTTCCTTTGACTGGATTTCCCAGCCAGAGAGAAGCCTACTGGGTTAAGAAGACAGAAGGGAGCTATAACTAATAGCTTCTGAATCAAAGCAGGGAAAAATTTATGAATCAAGCCAAATCCTGGGAAAAAGTCTCCTCTTTTTACCACAAGACCAAAAGAACCTTCTAGGAACAGGCAGAAAGCAGACAGCTAGAGATCTTTCTGCTCAGTGTGTCCATGCACATGAATAAGTATTACATGAGCAAGGTGTGGCAATAAAAGAGGCAGGGCTGGTCAGGGGACAAATAATAATCAAGCTCACCAAATTGCAGACCCTGAATTGCATTTCTTCAAGTCCTTTTGGTCCTTAGCCACTGGCTGTTTTCTCTTGCCACTCAGGGGTTGTCAGGAGGGCTATTGAAGATTTGACAACTATGTCTTACAGCACCACAGGTGAGATTCCATTTTAGGTGGAGAGTGGGCATCACTTAGTACATTGTGGATGTGGTTCACTAGTTTGATGACTCATTGTATCAATCTGTCACAATGACAGGCATCACACATGAATCTTACACTCGTCTATCAGGAGGTCAGGCTAGGAAAGACCCACTGCCCTAGACAGGGAACTCTCATCCACACCTTCCTTCGCAGCAGCACAGGGCAAGGTGCCCTTGTCGCAGCTGACACCATGTTTGTAGGGTGCGGGGAGGACGGCTACTCTGGTTTGCTCGCCAGAGTCTGCAGAGGAGAAGGAGTCTGTGCGTGTGAGGGGACCATGCTGGCCAGGCAGGACCCTGGAATAGTTGGCCTGAACCCGGCTTGTGGTCCACACCACTGGCCACTGGACAGTGAGATCTGGTGATGCAGATGAAAAGTTCGAAAGGAAAACAGAAGGCAGAAAGGCTGAGAGAGTGTGTTCAATCAAAACTCCACATTTGTATCTAGAAGCCAAATGTACGGCAAGAACCAGGGATCAGTTCAAAAGGGCTCCCTGTCCATTGTACCTGGAATCTTAGCAGCACAGTGGCAGAAATTTGGGGAAACTGGACAAAGGATGAAACCTAAACTCAATTTCTAGAAGACCTGATGACACTGAGAATGGGCCAAGAAAGTCTAGATGGGTTGGGCTTGGAGAACCATGAAGAAACTGTTTCTAGACTCTACATTCACCTGGGAGTATCCAACACATTTGTTCATGTTTTCATGAATCTCTTCATGAAAGAACAACTCACTGTCACTGAGGAATGGACTGTCCCCTACTTTAATTTCTAGCTTGCTCACATAAGTGACGAGAGGGGCGAGGGAGCCCTGGGATTGGAAGAGATTCAAGTGGTAAGCTCTGGGTGAATGGCTGGGTCCCATTTCCCCCAAAGTGGTTCCTTCTCAGCCATCACTGTTGAAATGTATTTGAAGGACACAGCGCCAACAGGGTGATGTTCTAGGTAGTTGTAAACAGGCATAAGACAAGTCCCCACAAAACCTGTTTCTACCACCAAGGTGACCTCCAGATACTTCTGCCCTTGTCCTGTCCACTCCGCTGTGGCCACACACACCAGGGTAGGTCTGCTGTAGAGTGAGGAAGGGATGGGGACGGAGGACGAGTGCGGCACAGGTGATGCTCAGATGGACCAAGGTTTCACCCGCCTGCCTTTCTCAAGCCCCTGCTGTCTGCATTTAGGTAGAGCAGCTGTCAGAACCGGCCCAACTGAAATCTCATCCTCTCGGTCAGTGTACACTTTCCTGAGGAAACGAGTGAGAAAAGCCTGTGCCTGGGAGTCAATGGACAGTCAGCCACCGCTGCCGTGGGGGGCACTGCCACCAGCTGGTGACAGAGAGGCTGGGCAGAGCACCTCACTACCCCTCACAGTGAAGGGCTCTCCCTGGGGAGGTACCAAATTGGAGAGCCAGAGCAGAACGGATTGAGTAAAGACTGGAGTAAAATATGTCCTGGTCTCTCAAGCAGAATGTGGTACGAATATACCTATCAGATGATTGTGGAAAAACTGAGGGGATGGAAGCAAACACAAGATATGCAAAACAGTAATGTCCAAACCTGTTTGTGGAGTCATGACTTACACTGGTGGAACTTTTGCTCATCACTACAAATTAAAAGAAAAATCATTCCCTTTCCCC
>VSMD01140788.1:0-23197 GCA_008750895.1 Mirza zaza
TTATAGCAGCACAATTCATAATCGCAAGGCTGTGGAAGCAGCCCAAGTGCCCATCAATCCAAGAATGGATTAATAAAATGTGGTATATGTATACCATGGAGTACTATTCAGCTCTAAGAAACAATGGTGATATAGCACATCTAATATTTTCCTGGTTAGAGCTGGAACCCATACTACTAAGTGAAGTATCCCAAGAATGGAAAAACAAGAACCACATATACTCACCAGCAAACTGGTATTAAATGAGCAGCACCTAAGTGGACACATAGGTACTACAATAATAGTGTGTTGGACAGGGGGACGGGGGGGGATGGGTAGATACATATATAATGAGTAAGAAGTGCACCGTCGGGGGGATGGTTATGCTGGAGACTCAGACTTGTGGGGGGAGGGGCGGAAAGGGCAGTTATTGAAACCTTAAAATCTGTATCCCCATCATATGCCAAAATAAAAAAAAAAAATAAAAATAAATAAAAAAAATAAAAAGCTTCTGTACAGCAAAGGTAACAATCAATAAAGCGAGGAGAAATCCCACAGAATGGGAGAAAATATCTGCAAACTACTTATTTGATGAGGAATTAATAACCAGAATATATAAGGAGCTCTAAGAACGCAACAGGAAAAGATCAAATAATCTGATTAAACAATGGGCAAAAGACCTAATGAGAGGTTTCTCAAAAGACATACAAATGGCCCACAAGTATATGAAAATATACTCAACATCATTAATCATCAGAGAAATGAAAATCAAAACTACAATGAGATATCATCTCACTCCAGTTAAATGGCTTTTATGAAAAAGACAGGCAATAATGAATGTTGGCGAGAATGTGGAGAAAGGGGAACCCTCATACACTCTTGGTGGAAATGTAAATTGGTGCAACCACTATGCAGAACAGTATGGGGGTTCCTTAAAATACTAAAAATAGAACTACCACATGACTCGGCAATCCCACTGCTAGGTATATATCTAAAAGACATGAAATCAGTATATCAAAAAGATATCTGCACTCCCTTGTTTATTGCAGCACTATTCACAATAGCCAAAATAGCCAAAATTTGGAATCAAACTAAGTGTTCATAAACAGATGAATGGACAAAGAAATTGTGGTATATATATATACACGATAGCCATAAAAAAGAAGGAAATCCTGCCATTTGCAACAACATGGCTGGAACTGGAGGACATTATGTTAAGTGAAATAAGCCAAATACAGAAAAACAAATCTCACATGTTCTTACTCATATGTGGGAGCTAAATGTTAGAACAGTTGATCTCATGGAGACAGAGTGGAGAATGATGGTCACCAGAGGTTGGGAAAGGTAGCAGGGTAGGGGAGATATGGTGGGGATGGTTAATGGGTGCAAAACTATGGTTAGATAGTTATATAAAAGGAACAATATTTGATACCGCAATGAAGTGACTGTAATCAACAATAAGTTAGAGTATACTTTAAAATAACTAAAACAGTAGAATTGGAATGTTCCTAACATAAAGAAATGATAAATTTTGAGGTGATGGACACCCCGATTGTCCTGATTTGATTAACATACATTTGTATACCTGTATCCAAGATACCACACATACCCTATACATATATACAACTATTATGTACCCATAAAAGTTAAAAATAAAAAATTAAGAAAAAAAAAAAAAAAAAAAAAAAAAAAAGCTCGGGTCCTACATTATACAGCCAAAGGAAAATAAATGTTGTCAAAACTAAACAAACCTGAAAGAACATTTACAGGGAAAGTAAAACTGAAGGTCTGAAAAGTTGTGGGTATTTTCCCATTTTTGGCATACTGCCATTCTACAAAATCATCAATTAATTTATCTTGGAATACTTAAGATTTTGGACATTTCTGTGTTCAAGGTTTTTCATTATCTTTCCTGTAGATATGTAAACACAAAGATATATTTAAATAAAAATTCACTTTTCATGTACAAAAACAATTATGTTAAGTCCAGTGACTGAAGTTTTGGATTATTGTCCCCTTCACTCTATTTCCAAGACTGCTTTATGAAAGTCCTTTAATTGAGAGTGTCAATTCCTTCAGAGAAAATTATGCATTGTTGTATAAAATAAAATACTTATCTTTTTAATATCATGAAGCTTTAAAGAAGTAGGTCATTTTGATAGTTTATCAGTTCAAGATATTCTTTCTTTCTAGAATAAAGTTTGGACCTAAACGCAATCCAATTGTTAATACTTTACTTTGATTAGCAAAAAGTTGATATAATCTATTTGTTGAGGAAAATTGGCACCATAACGAAAACTGTATTATTTTGCTCATCTAGAGAACTACATTAACATTTCAAAAGTTGATGTTTTTAAAAACTACAATAGCCAAATATGCCAGAAGTGTTAAAAGAAAAAAAGAGAAAAAATAATAATAATTTATGTGTAATTATACCCAATATGTCAATTCAGCTGATAAAATTACCAAGTCACATAGTATAAACTAAGCCTGAATTTGAAATAGAAGTTGTAAGATTTTTATAGACTCATCATGACTCAACTGATCATATAATAATGTATATATTATATATGTATATAATGATACATATACATGATATATAATGTATATGTATTATATCATGTATATACATGTATATATGTAGATATCATGTATATATCATGTATATACATGATATACAATGTATATACATTATATATCATGTATAATAATGGACTATCTGACTATATAATTGTAGAAATGAGGACTATATTTAATACAAGTTCAATTTTATTAATATGTATATATAAAGTACCCTTTCAAAAAGCCATGCATATTTCATGGGTTTAAAAATACTTTTTCATCTAAAATAAGAAAGGTTAACAAAAATATTCAAAATTCCTAAGGTAACTTGCAAAATACTTTCATTGATCTCACATACAAATTTATAAAATATATGATGAATATGTAGGCAAAATTTAAAGGCAAATTTCTTCCCAATAAAAATGTTTAATAATCTCCTTTTACACACAGCTAGTACACTAAATTCTCACTCTGAAAATGTGTAATTCAACTGGAAGATTAAGCATGATCTTGCCTTTCCTTTGTGACTTTTTTTCAATGTCATCAACTAGTACTAGTTGATGAAGAATTAATTTTTATTGCAGAATAATTCCAGAGACTATATGTAGAAGAATTAATAGAATAAGAAAATGTTAATCGTGGCCCCCATGATAAAATGAATAGTGCATCCCATGGTCATCAATGAATGCTAAAAACAAAAAGTGAAATGCTAAAAAAAGTGAAATGTCAATAAGAAACTATATATATATTTATAGAATGCCAATATTTTTCTCAGAGATAAATTTTAGGTCATTAGAGGGAAATCAATTTTTATACTTTTTCGTTGTTAAATATACCTTAAATTCTTTTGTGAATACTTTCATTTTTCCATTTATACCTCATATGAGTTTTCTGTACATTTCTTTAAAGAGCTAAAATGTAGGTATGATGTTTACTCACGTTAAATATTTTTAGATTTTAGATTTTCCCTGCCAGTCCATTTTTGGTTCCTATAACAGAACACCACAGACTGGGAAATTTATTATATATATATATATATATATACACACACACACACACACACACACACACACATCCACATACACACACACACACATATATACACGTACACATACACGCGCACACACACACACACACACACACACACACACACACACACAGAGATATATATTTCTAACAGTTTTGCAGCCTGGAAAGGCCAGGCCAAGAACCTGGGCTAAGAAGTATCCACCTGAGTTAACCAATCAATCTTAGCATCATTAAGAATTGGAAAAATTAGATGCATCAGACGCATGAGACATCATGTTTTTCCGATGTAATATATGGAGTACAGAGTATTGCATTTGCAGTGTTTGGTCAAAAATGATGAAACTGAATTTAAACCGAAAAAGAAGACCAATCTTAAATAAACAACTTATGCTACACTTCAAAGAACTAGAAAAATAAAGAAATAACTAAGCCCAAAGTTACTATAAGGAAATAAGTACGAAATATCAGATCAGACATAAAAAATATAGACTGCAAAAGCAATAGAGAAGATCAACTAAACCAAGAGTTTGTGTTTTGAAAAGATAAACAAAATTTTAAAACTTTTAGTTAAACTTACTAAGAAAGAAGACTCAAATATAATTGAAACTGAGAGAGGAAATATTACAACTGCTACTACAGAAATATAAAGGATCATAGAGACTATATGAACAATTCTATACCAATATATTAGGTAACCTAGAAGAAATGGATAAATCTCTAGCCACATACAACCTATTAAGATTGAATCATGAAAAACAGAAAATCTGAACAAGCTAATAATGAGTAAGGAGAATAAATCAGAAATAAAAATCTCCCATCAAAGAAAAGTCCAGGACTTGATGGAATGCTAAATTATATCAAATTCTGTAGAATTTGTTAAATTCTATCAAGCATTTAAATAGAATTAATACCAGTTCTTTTCAAATTCTTCCAAAAAAAGAAGAGGAAGGAGCACTTACAAACACATTTTATGAGGCCAGCATTACCCTGATACTAAAGTCTGACAAAAACAAAGTAAGAAAAAAAAAAAAAATTAGAGGCCAATGATTCTGATTACTACAGATGCAAAAACCCTCAATAAAATACAGCAAACTTTATTCAACAGCACATAGAAAGGATCACACATCATTATCAAGTTGGATTGATCTTTGATATGTAAATATGCTTCACCACCTGCAAGTCATTAAATGGGATACACCACATTAACAGAATGAAGAACAAGATCACATGATCATCTCATTAGCTGTAGAAAAACCTTTGAATAAAATTGAACATCCTTTCATGATAAAAGCCCTAGACAAATTAAATATAGAAGAAATTTATCTTAACACAAGAAAGACCTTATATCACAACCCCATGGCTCACATCATACCCTGTGGTAAAATGTTGAAAGCTATTCACTAATGTCAGGAATAAGAGGAAGATGCACACTCTTGCCATTTTTACTGACCACACTACTGGAAGTTCTAACCTAAACAATTAGGCAAGGATAAGAAATAAAAGCCATCCAAGTAATAAAAGAAGAAGCAAAAATGTTTCTGTTTACTGATAACATGATCTTATATATAGAATACCCTAAACCTTATATCAAAAAAGGTTAGAAATAATAAGCAAATTCAATAAAGTTGCAGAATAAAAAAAAAATCAACACATGAAATCAACTGTCTGTGTATGCTAACAATGAGATAGTGGAAAAGAAATCAATAATAAAATCTCCTTTACAATAGTATCAAAAAGAATAAAATATTTAGGAATAAATTTAACCAAGGAGGTGAAAGATTAGTATACTGAAAATCATAAAACATTGATGAAAGAAATTAAAGGCACAAATAAATGAAAATATGTCCTATGTCCATGATTCATAAAAATTGATATTGTCAAAATTTCTATATTACCCAAAGTGATATACAGATTCAATGTTGTCTGAAAAAAATCCTAAAACATGTATGAAATCACAAGACTCCAATAGCTAAAGCATTCTTGAGCAAGAAGAACAAAGCTGGAGTCTTCATGTTTTACAATTTCAAATTATATTAGAAAACCATAGAAATCGAAACAACACGGCACTGGCATACAAACAGACACATAGACTAATGGAACAGAATGGAAAGCTCAAAAGTAAATGTACACACATCTATATTCAACTAATATTTGACAAAGGTGCCAAGAATGCACAATGGGGAAAAGAGAGTCTCTTTAATAAATGTTGTTGGTTAAACTGGATAACCACACACACAAAAAATTGCAATTGGATTCTTATATTATTCAATACACAAAAAGCAGCTTAAAATGGATTAAAGATTTAAATGTAATACCTGAAACCATAAATCTCCTAGGAAAAAAACTTAGGGGAAAACCTCCATGATTTGGGCCTTGGCACTAATTGCTTGCGTATGATAAGAAAAGGACATAGTATGGAGGATCTTCAAAAAATTAAAGATAAAATTATATTATAGTCCAGCAATTCCACTTCTGCATATATAGTCAAAGGAAAGAAAAATGCTATCTCAAAGAGATATTTGCAATTTCATGCTCATTGCAGCATATCCACAATAACCAAGAAATATTAACAATGTGTGTTTATCAATAGATGAGTGGATAAAGAAAATGTAGTATATATGTATACAATTGAGTATTACTCTGTCTTAAAAAAGAAGAAAACCCTGCTATTTGTACCAACATGGATGAATATAGAGGATGTTATGCTAAATGAAGTATGCCAGACACAGAAAGTCAAATACTGCATGATCTCATATGTGGAATTTAAAATAACCAAACTAACAGAAATGAGTTTAGAAGGGTAATTACCAGGGTTTGAGGGTGGATGGAAATGTCCACCAGAGGGAACAAACTTGAAGTTTTAAGTTGATTAGGTTTTTGTTGTTGTTGCTGTTGCTGTTGTTGTTGTTGTTTAGAGTGCTCTGGCATTAGCCTAGCTCCCAGCAACCTCAAACTCCTGGGCTCAAGCAGTCCTCCAGCCTCAGCCTCCCGAGTAGCTAGGACTACAAGCATGCACTACCATGCCCTGCTAATTATTTTCTAGATATATTTTCTATATCTTCTATGTATTTTCCAGCTAATTTCTTTCTATTTCTAGTAGAGACGGGGTCTCGCTCTTGCTCAGGTTGGTCTCAAACTCCTGAGCTCAAACGATCCATCTGCCATGCCCTCCCAGATAAGTTGATTAAGTGTTAGACCTCTTATGTATGTCATGAGAACTACAGTTAATAATAACGTATTGTGTACTTGAAATTTGCTAAAATAGTAGATCCTAAGTACTCTCACCACACACAGAAAAGGTAACTGAATGAGGTCATGGATATGTTAATTTGCTTAATTGTGGTAAGCATTTCACAATGTGTGTGCATATCAAAACATCATGTTGTAGACCTTCAGTAGATACAATTTTTATTTGTCACTTGTACCTCCATAAAACTGGAAAAATAACATTTTTTTCAATTTTTATATACTCATTTACCTATTGAAGATGTCTTATTAAAGAATATAGAAATGAAAGTCACATACAATGTGTTGCTAAGGAGATGATGCTTAGGTAATTACTTTTACTATAAGTAAAGATTTTACATATATTTATTTTCATTATAAATGTTGGAAATATCTTTCTCCAGTTAGTGGCTTATATCTTTATTTTCTTTGTGGTACAATTACTTGATATGAGTTCTTCCTTTGATAATGTCAAAATGTTAAATCTTAGTCACACTTTTTGTGCCTTGTTAAGATAGCCTTCCTACTTACTGAATCAAGGGGACAAATCAATATTTTATTTTAAATTATTTTATTTCTAATTTATAAAGTAAATTTACATATTGACATTAAATTTTATAAGAGTAGTTTCACAGTTTTCTTTTTTCTGCCAATAATCATTGTCCTATCACTTATTAAATAGAAATAATATTAGAATACATAATTTAGAAAATAAATTATGATAATTTCTAAAAAAATCTAAATAAATATAAAATATTTATAAAATAAAGTATCTAAATGAAGTCATTTTTTACATGTCAGTAATTTTACATTTGGAATGAAAAATTAATAACTTATTAAAAATTCTATGATAGAACTCTTATCTTCCCTTATCAGGAGCTCACAAGAAATTTTAAGTGTATTTTAGGAATGCTGTAGAAAATAAGATAAAGGGATGAAAATCTTTACTAAATTTGCATACTTTATATATTAATTGGGTAGATTTTTATACTTCCTTATCAGAGCATTTCAGCAGTATGTGTATAATGGAAGCATACTGCATCTATTCCTGGTGGTCTCCTATAGTGCACAATCTGGCTCCTAGGATATTTAATTTTAATACCAAAGCAGGTTGTAAAATGATAAAAGTCAAGAGAAAAAAAAATAAGTATTCCAAATGAAACAAACACCTTTATCAAAATAGAAGGACTTCCAAGACCAGATAAAAATGTTGGACTCTTGGTCCAGGATAGAATTTCTAGTGAGCCAAGGAGCCCACCTTCACCATTTCTAAGTGGGCAGAATGAGAATCTTTAGACAAGTTACAATTTTAAGGAATTACACACTTTGTAGTAAACTAGCATTCTCTGGTTTTGAAAGTGCATGAAATCAACAAGTCTACTTTTGTGACTTTATTTACAAAAGAAATTTAGAAGCATAATTCCTAATTAAAATAACTATCTCCCAACATCTGCCTATACCCTATGTTCTGTCATTATAAATATCTTGAACTCATGGTCAAAGCAAATGGAGAAAAATAATAACAACACAATGACAAACTGGCTATGCATTAGTACCTCTCTCTTCAAGGTGGATAAAGGAATAGAATCTAAAGGCATACAGAAAGAAGTCTGTGAAGCATCAAAAAATCTTGAATTTCACCCAAGTATACACAGCTTCACAGGTTTTTATGTATATTTTAATTATGTTCCTTGAAAAATAGCAGTGTAGCAAAGTCATAACATGTAACCAAAATGTTTGTACCCCCATAATATCCTTAAATTTAAAAAATAGCACATTTATCATTATAGGATGTATAACTTACCTGGCTAATCTTCCAAACGACATGAAGATTTTTCCTGAAGTATTTGTATAATTCTTACATTGTGTTGAAACTGTTTCTTCTACTGCACTATTTCATAGAGCACAAAATGTTGGAATTAGAAGACACCATTGAGATAATGTATTATCCTTCATTTTACAAACAAGGAAGAAAACATCATAGACATTTGTTATAGGTTTTTTTTAAAACCATGCATGAAAGTAGATGTCATTTTGTCATGAATATATATAAACTAACCTCAATGTGGGCTATAATATAATGCCTAAAAAGTATAGGGTTTACTTCAATTTATTATACATTGGATAAACATGATAATATTATTGCTTAATTTAAAAAACAGGCTAAGTATAAAAAGCAGAAAAGCAGCCTTATATAACAATATGAAGAAGAAATAGTTTCACAAGAATGTAAAAATTATACCAATATTCAGGAAAAAATCTTCGTGTCCTTTGGAAGATTAGCCAGGTAAATTACACATTCTGTAATGATAAATATGTTATGTTCTAAGGAACATATTTAAAAAGTAAGGAAAATTAAAAACATAACTGTTTTGAGAAAGCATTATAAAATTGTACCAGTACTGAAATAAAACAGAGGTCTCAGGAAGTTATCTAAATATTATCCTGTTTATTCATAAACAGTACCCGTACCCCTTTATTTTCTTCTAATCTCTGAACAAGAAATGTAAAATGAAAACCTTTGTCAATAATTTTGAAAAACACTATTAACAAAAAGAGGATCCTTCCAGTTTCTATGCTAAATAGTCCACTTCAATAAGCAACATATGAAAATGCTATCTATAATCCTAACCATGAGAATAGTAATACTGTGTGATGACTGATGAGATGTGAGATATGGACCATCAAGTTTGCTTAACATTGATCACAGCTGCCTTTTCAACTTCAAAAGAACCCAAGGGTCTTTCTATTATTATCTGGAATTAATCTCTCAGGATTAAAGGAAATTGAATTTCTGTGAGAATTTAATTCTCTCACTATCTAGGGAATAAATACACAGTTTTTTTTTTCCCTTTCTGAATTAATATTTTATATTTTCTTTGTTCTTTCTTGCTATATTTTATCCACTTTTAAAAACGAAAATAATGGATCAGCACTTATGTGCACATATGGAAGTAAAAATCTCAACAGAAATCAAGCAGATGGGAGGGGGGAAGAGGGGATGGTAAATCCACAGCTAGCAGGTACAATGCACACTATCTGAGTGAAGAGCACACTTATAACTTTGACTCAAACAGTACAAAAGCAAATTATTTAACCAAAATATGTGTACCCCATAATATTCAAAAGTAAAAATAAATGGGACCTTCCAGGAAATTTGACTTTAATGAAACAATTCTGCTGGTTGATGATTGGTAAGGAAAATAAATACTAGTGGAATTAAGGAGCTATATGGTCTCTTTCCAATGCATGGCACAATCCTGTCCACAGGGCTTCATTAGTAGAGGTGGTGGTATTTAGCTGAATGGAGGGTCACACAGTTTATTTCCATGAAAATACCAGGTCTGCAATTTACATCCACACAATCAGCAAAATCAATATATGTATGAAACTGTACAAAGTAGGATACAAGAAAGGAACACAAAAACCCTTGCCTTAGTACAGGAAATAGGAAATGCATACATGCATGCACACATACATAAAAATAACAATATAAACATTAATAGTTGATCAAGCAAAACTTAATAGAGAATGACAAAAGGAGAATTGTGTCCTATAGGAATTTATTTTAAAAGCTGATTTGCAAGCCACTAAACACACACACACACACACACACACACACACACATACATACAAAGCTGATTTGCTTGAAGTAAGGCAATTTTGAAGGTATTCCCTAACTTTTTATCAAGCCCACTTACCGTGTACATGTAAATTCTTTATATGAATTATCTTATTTAAATGTCATCCAACCATATGAGACAGGTATTATTTCTCAATTTTATAGGTTAGGAAACTGAGGTTTAGAGAGATTACATCATTTAATCAAGATAAAATAGCTAAGTGATAATGTCGGTTTTTAAACATAGACCTATATGCTCACTAAGCTAGAATTGCTAATAAATGTATATGCTACACCTCCCAAATTATCCTGTATATTCAATAAGGCTGTTTTCTTCATTATTATCTTTGTTTTATTTGTGTATTAGATATTCAGCAAATATTTTTGAATGAATTAATGACCATTAAAACTATGAATTGTGTAGGCCTTTAAGAAAAAAGATAGAAAAATATAAGAAAGAGTAAATCCAAAAAGTAATTATATAGCATATAGTTCATTGGCCACTGTAGATAAAATATAAGATGTAAAAACAACTAACAGTATCTAAATATGTATCAAAACAAAATAAAAGAGTCAGAATTCCCCAAGAGGCATCTGACAGCAGGGTATTTGGCAAGAAATCTCTATCAATTGCATGAGGCAAGCATAAATTAAAAAAAAAAAAAAAAAGAACATGGAGAGAAGATTATGTTGGAATTAACTCATTTTTTTAAATTTCAGGATATTATGGGGGTACCAACATTTTGGTTACATGTTATGACTTTGCCACACCCATTTTTAAAAATAATCTTTTCTTTAGAATAGCTTTAAATTTGTAAAAATTATAGTATAGAGTGCTCTCATATATCCAACATCTGATTTCTTCTCTTACATGAATAAATTTCATTAGTATGGCACATTTGTCAAAACTAACAAATCAGTATAGATGAATTACTATTAACTAAAGTCTATACTTTTTCAGATTTCCTTAATTATACCTAATGTCTTTTCTATTAAAAGACTTCATTCAAGATATCAAAAAAGCCATGGTAATGGGAAAATTTATAGCTATAAGCAATTATATTAAAAATAAATATTTTAAATCAAAAACCTGATTTTACATATTAAGAATCTATAAAATGAAAAAACAAATTAAACCCAGGTCTAGCAGAATGAAGAGAAAAATGAAGATAAGAACAGAGATAAAACTACAGAGAATATAAAAATACTTGAGAAAGTTGATGAAATAATCCATTGATTCTTGAAAAAAGTTTGACAAAATTTAAAAATCTGTAGATTAATTGACTAAAGAAGAAAAGAGCGTACTCGAATACTAAATCAGAAATGATAGAGGGCATATTATTATTTATTTTGTAGACATAAACAGGATTGTCAAATGTTATTATAAACACATACATCAATAAATTGGTTAACTTAGGTGAAATAGACAAATATCTATAAACACACAACCTACCAAGACTGAATCATAAAGAAATAGAACATATTAAAATACCTGTAACTAGTAAGGAGATGGAAGAAGTAATTGGAAATCTCAAAACAAAGAAAAATGAAAACACATGGAATCACTTGTAAATTATATTACATATTTAAAGGAGAACTAGAACTAATCCTTCTCAAGCCCTTCTAAAAATTTGAAGAGGAAATAGTATTTTCTAACACATTCTATGAGGCCAGAATTGACCTGAAAGGAAAGACACTACATAAAAACTATAAATCATTATCTGTGATGACTACCAATGAAAAATATTCTTAAAAAAATACAAATTGAATGCAACAGCATATTAAAGGATTATACACCATGACCAAGTGGGATCAACTCCTGGAATGTAAGGATGATACACCATTCACACATATATTAGTGTAATATGCCAAATTAACAGAATGAGAGAACAAAGCCAATGATTACTTCAATTGATGCATAGAAATAATTTTTAAAAAATCAATATAACTTGATAAAAACAATCAATAAAGTAGAAATTGATGGAAAGTCCCTCAGCATAATAATGTTCATATATAAAAATCACACATGCTAACATCATACTCAATGGTGAAAGACTAACAACTTTTCTTCTTTGATCAGGAACAAGACAAGGATGTCCACATTCATCATTTTTATTCTCATAGTACTGGAAGTCCTAGTTAAATCAAAAAGGCTTAGAATTGGAAAGGAAGTAGTAAAATCATCTCTGTTTGCAAATGACATTATCTTCAAAGCAAAAAACTCAAAAGATTATACAAAAGAAAACTATCAGAACTAATAAATGAATTAAGTAAATTTGTAGGATACAAAATTAACATGAAAATTAGTTGTTTCTATACACTAACAAGAACAATTAAATTTTTAAAAAAATTTTATTTACAATAGAATCAAAAAGAATAAAAGATTTAGGAAACAACTTAATCAAAGAGGTGAAGATTTGTACATTGAAAACTACAAAACATTGCTGAAAGAAATTAAAGAAGACAGCAATAAATGGAAAGACATATCTTATTCATAGATTAGAAAACTTAATATTTTGAAGATGGCAATACCACAGAAAGTGATCTACACATTAAATATAATCCCTATAAAAGTCTCAATGTTGTTATTTTAGAAATAGGAAAATCCACTCTATAATGTATACCAAATATCAAAGGTCTCTGCATAGCTAAAATAATATTTATGAAGAAGAAAATTGTAGGTTTCACATTTCTTGATTTCTCCAGAAAGTTAGAGATTTGAAGGATTCTCAGCCTGCCTTTTTGGTAAAGCATGAAAGACCATTTTAAGGAGAGGAAACTAAGGGTTTGGTCAAGCAACCCAACCCTTTGATTAGGAGATTAGTAATGACAAAACAAAGCCAGAGGCTATTCATCAGTACAAAGGGAGAATTGACCTTAAAGGCACTCTGAAGATTACCAGTGCAATCCCTCCCAACACAGGCCCAGAGGGCAAAGGCTTGAGAGAAGAACATATATCAGAAGAGAGACCTAGGTGCCCTCAAGACCTTGGAGCTTGCTACCCAAGACTGCATCAAGTCTCTCCTCCATGCATTTCAGCACAGTGCTCCTTGGTCTTGGTTGCCCCAGGTGTGGCTCAAAGGTGATTTAGGTGCCACTTGGACAACGGCTCCTGAGTGCACAAGTAGTTAATTTTGGCACTTTCAGTGTGGTGCTAATTCTACAGCCTCACAGAGGGCATAAACCTTGGGGCCATTGTGGCTTCTATCTAGGTTTCAAAGGATCTATCAGACAACCTGGGGGCCTGAAAAGAAACTTGCTGCATGAGCAGGGCCTCCACAGAGAGTTCTCACTAGGGCTGTGCCTAGTGTAATCCTAGGAGTGGGATTCAGTACCTTAATAATGGACTTGCCAGCCTCCAGAGATGTAAACTAATAACTTCTGGTTATTATAAAGTACCCAATACCCCAGAACTGAAAGAGACCAACATACAATGATAGCCTGGGAGAGCTTCAGGTATAAGACTCCAACCCATGAGAGATGCAGCATGGGCTGAAAGCAATGCTGTAGAAGTGAGGCTGTCCAAGATCATGGGAGCCAAACCCTCATCCCAGTGTGCCCAGAAGGCAAGACATGGAATCAAAGAAGATTGTTCTGGAGACTTAAGATTTGATGTTGTTTGCCCTCTTGGGTTTTGAACTTACTCCAGACTAGTTGCCCTTCCCCTGCTCTTTTGGCCTATTTGTCACTTTTGGAATGGGAATGTTTAATCTATTCCTTACCACCATTGTATTTTTGAAGTACATATCTTATTTGACTTCACAGGCTCACAAATGAAGGGGAATTTGGCTTAGGATGACTTGTGCCTTGAGTCTCACCCATGTCTGATTTAGATACTAATCTTAACTTGGGACTTTGATTTAATATTGGAAGAAGTTAAGGCTTTTGGGACTATTGGGTGGAATTAATGTATTTTGTATGTGAGAAGGACATGAGTTTTGCTGGGTCAGGAGTGGAATGGTATGGTGTAAATATTTGTCCTCTCCAAAATGCACACTGAAATTTAATTGCCTTTGTGACAATATTGAGGTGGGAAACTTAAGAGGTGATTAGGCTATAAGGGCTCCACCCTAATGGGTGGAATTGGCACCCTTATGGAAAAGTTAGTTCAGCCTCCTCTTGCCCTCTTTCTTGCCCTCTCACCTTCCTCTGTGTGATAATACAGCAAGAAATCCCTAACCAGACTCAGTACCTTAATAATGGACTGTCCAGCTTCCCGAACTATAAACTAATAACTTCTGGTTATTATAAATTACCCAGCTTCAGGTATTCTGTTAAAACAGCAAAAAAAAGTCTAAGACATCAAGATTCATAAGCCCAAAACAGATGGAAATGAAAGTAGCACCACTCACTGTTACCCCTTTTGGCCCACTGGAAATACTTTGTTCCTGATTTCTCTGACTTTATACTTCACTGGCTTAAAGTTCTTAATTCCAAAGAGTAAATGCTGCCACCAGAGAACACAATGATTCCATTAAACTGGAAGTTAAGACTGCCACTTGGCCACATGGGGCTCCTCATGCCTCTGAATTAACAAGCAAAGAGGGAGGTTTTGGTGTTGGCTGGTGTGATTAATTCTCACTACCAAGGGAAAATTAGACTACTACTACATATGTAAGTAATGAAGAGTAAATATGGAATACAGATCCCTTGCAGTATTATCATGACCTGTGTTTAAGGTCAATGGAAAAACTACAACAATCGAATCCAAGCAGGGGTATGTCTGGCCCAGACTCTGGGAATGAAGGTTTAGGTTAACGTATCAGATAAAGAACCATGTTCAGCTGAGTTTCTTGCTGAAGGCAAAGTGAATACAGAATTGGTAACAAAAGAAGTTAATTATAAATACTGGCTGTGAACATGTAACTAGTTACATAAAGAAGGAATGTAATTATCATGGGCATTTCCTCCTTATTTTGTTATGAATATGTGTGTGTGTATATATATATATACACATATATATTAAGCAAATATCTTTGTTTTCTTTCTCTCTTATTCCCTTATCATGTAATATAAGATGTATTGACTTTATATCAGTAGTTAAGTATTGTTAAATTTAAGTCATAGCATTTAAGTTATGGAGTATCAGGAAAAAAGTAAACTTCACTTAAGAACTTTACCTCTTCTCCTGGGGAAGGGATTACCGTATTTTCAGTCGTACATAGGATAGTTTTATGTTAAATGGAATTATGACCTTGTTATTGATTTTATTTGGAGGCTAAATATGATTTAAGGAGATACATATAGGTATCAAGTTTACAAGGGGTGGACTTATGATGGTTAATTTTATGTCAACTTAACTGAGCTAAGGGATGCCCAGATAAGTGCTAAAACATTATTTCTGCATGCATTTGTAAGATGTTCCCAGAAGAGATCCCAGAAGAGATCAGCATTTGAATTGACAAATTGATTAAAGTAGGCTGCCCTGACCAATTTGGGTGAGTATCAACCAACCAATTTCACTCTCTATGCTTGCGTTGAGACACTCAAATTCTACCCTCAGACATCAGTGCTCTTGTGTCTCTGGCTTTCAGGTTTAGATCAGGGTTTAAACCATGGACCTTCCTGATTCTAAGACCATTAAACTTGGACCGAATTACACCACTAATTTTCCTGGTATTCCAGTTTGCAGATGGCAGATCATGGTACTCTGTAACCACATGAGCCAATTGCTATAATCAATCCCCACATAGTTATCTATATCCATATTTATATCTATATCTATCTTATTCATTCTGTTTCTCTGAAAAACAGTTGCACAATTATGTAAATATATAAAACCACTAAATTTTACAGTTTAACTGTGTAAACTATATGGTATATAATTATATGTTAATAATGTTATTTAAAAAAAACAACCTATAGCCTCACACAAAAATAGCCATTTAAAGATATAATAGAAGGGAAAACCTCATTTATACTGTTAACAACAGAAAATTCAGTTTACTCAATACAAAATTTGCGAGCCATCTAAAAAGGAAAATCTCAACACTGTACTAAAAGATACAGAAATATTCATAAACAAATGAAAAGTAAACAATGTCAAAAATATGCTTTCTAAATCAAATTCTAAATTTGATGTAATCTTAACAAAAATATAAATAGGATTTTATTGGACAAGTCATATGGAAAATGATCTTGAAAGTATAGACAGTATAAAAATGAAAACCAAGAGCTTTGTGGAACCACTAGCCCAACTAGATATTTAAACATACATCAAGTCTCTTTAGTAAATGAATAAAGTACTGGCACACTAATATACAGGCAGAGAATGGATTAGTGAAGAATTGCAGAAGTAGACCCAGACACGTAAATAAATTTATGATATAATGCTAGCATTTTACATTACTAGAACTAAAGCAGACATATAAATTACATTGAAATAATTGGATAGCCATTTTGGAAAAAAAAAAGTTTAAATATCTGGCCGGGTGTGGTGGCTCACACCTGTAATCCTAGCACTCTGAGAGGCCGAAGCAGGCAGATTGCTCAAGGTCAGGAGTTTGAAACCAGCCTAAGCGAGACCTGTCTCCACTAAAAATAGAAAGAAATTAATTGACCAACTAAAAATATATATACAATAAAATTAGCCGGGCATGGTGGCACATGCCTATAGTCCCAGCTACTCGGGAGGCTGAGGCAGTAGGATCACTTGAGCCAAAGAGATTGAGGTTGCTGTGAGCTAGGCTGATGCCATGGCACTCACTCTAGCCTGGGCAACAAAGTGAGACTCTGTCTCAAAAAAAACATATGGGCCGGGCACGGCGGCTCGCGCCTGTAATCCTAGCTCTCTGGGAGGCTGAGGCAGGCGGATGCTCAGGCAGAGTTTGAAACCAGCCTGAGCAAGAGCGAGACCCCGTCTCTACCATAAATAGAAAGAAATTAATTGGCCAACTAATATATATAGAAAAAATTAGCCGGGCATGGTGGTGCATGCCTGTAGTCCCAGCTACTCGGGAGGCTGAGGCAGCAGGATCACTTGAGCCCAGGAGTTTGAGGTTGCTGTGAGCTAGGCTGACGCCATGACACTCACTCTAGTCTGGGCAACAAAGTGAGACTCTGTCTCAAAAAAAAAAAAATATGTTTACATATCATACCACATAAGAATAAAGTCCAAATTATTCAAAGATATAAAGTTAGCATGAAACAATTAAAAAAAGAAAGAAAGCATATAATAAGTAAAAGAAGGTATGGGTTAAATGTCTACATTTTTGGTGTGCAAGAAGTCTTTCTAACTCCATATCAAAACCTTGTTTCACTTAAAAAAAAAAAAAAAAAAAAAAAAAGGACAGATACCCTACTGGGAAATGTAACCAGAAGAGTATGAAGTCGTTTTTATACAATTACAGTATGCCCGCTCTTTTCCAGTGGTTGAACATGCATCAGAATTACCTGAAGGGCTGGTTAAAACATTGTTGGGCCTCACCCTCAGAATTTTTTTATTCAATAGGTCTGTAATGGGATCAAAAATTTATATTTTATTAAGTTCCCAGGTGAAACTACTGTTTTAGGAACCACACTTGGGGAGCTAGTTCTACAATTCAGCTCTATGTTGCTGCAAAAAATCAATGTCAAGGATGATTTACAAAGAACTGAAGAATGGAAGAATAAAAAAGTATAGGACTTCACATCAACTCTGCTTACTGGGATTAAGTTAGTTTGCCCCCTCTAGCTGCTTTCCTTTTTTAATTTTTAAATATATCTCTAAAATAAATCTTATTTTTTTAATTTTTAAGAAACAGGGTCTCGCTATGTTGTCTAGGCTGGAGTGCAGTGGCTATTCACAGGCAAGATCCTGCTACTGATCAGCACAGGGGTTTTGACCTGCCGTTTCTGACCCCTCTTTAGGCAACTTGGCAGTCCCCCACTCCTGGGAGGTCACCATATTGATGCCGAACTTAGTGTGGATACCCAGTCATACATACAGCCCAGAACTCCTGGGCTCAAGCAATCCTCCCACCTTAGCCTCCCAAGTAGCTGGGACCCCAAGGCATGCGCCCCAGCATCCGGCTAGCTGTTCTTTTGTGGTAAGCATTTTCTATAAAGAATAAATACCATTTAGACAGAGATATATTAAAGCCATTTACTGTGTTCTGTGTTTTTCAAGAACTTCATACACTCACTTGTGTATATTCCATTCTGTACATTCAAGATTTGCAGGCTTTTTACCAGATCACAAAAAGAAGAGGCCTTAAGCATTTGATTGGCAGGGTTTCTAAGGGTTAGGTTTATAATACAACCATCTGTAGTATACCTCTCATGTGAGCTTGTGGGCTATAAAATTCATGAATTAGATGAATATATTGTGGATACCACTCTCATTACCATTTCTCTGTTCACAAAGAACCACAATACGCTGGAATGTTTTTCTCTGGAATCCTATTTCTATTAGTATATTCAAATTTTTCCCCAGTTAATGGTTATATTCAAAATAAACAACTACATCATAAAAAAAGGACAGATAAATTTGACTATATGATAGTAAATTTATTGAAAGTTAAAGTTATAAAAATTTTAAATTCATCACAGAGAAATGATACTTTGGAAGCAAATATATATCTCAGATGAACTATTTTAAAACTTGGGAAAAGACCAAAATAAAGTAAAAATAGAGGAAATACATGATCAGATAACTCAAAATATAATAATAAATAAATTCAAATTAATTCATAATAAGAGAAATGTACATGGCAGCTGCTTTGAGATACCACTTCCCACCTCTCAAAAATTGCCAAAATTAAAAACAATGGTAACATGTTTATTTGCAAACTCTTTAGGAAAAGAGGCACAATGATATATTGCCATTGGAAACACAATATTATACAATCACTATAAAAGTGACTTGATAAATCCAAATAAAAGTATACTTGAATCCTCTGCTAACAAACTGTACTTTATCTTATTTCTAGGAACATGCCCTTAAATTTTCTACAACTACAAGAACATACATATGCACAACTTTGGTCATCATATCATGAGTTGCAATTTTAAAATAATGAAAACAATCTATATGGCCAAATATGGAGAATCATTTAGAATAAACTATAGTAAATACACCCCATATAGAACTGCATAACCTGCCAGGGTGAGAAAGATCTCTATAAAAAATACACATTTAATTCCAAGGTTACAGTTAAATGAAAAAAAAATATATATATATATATTAGCATACTTTTTAAAAAAGAAAAAGACACACATAGTTATATCTGTTTATTTTTGCTTAAAAGGAAAATAAAGAATAATGAAAAAAACTCTTAAAAATAGTTACCTGTAAGATGTAGAAGGACATTTGGGTGCAAAGTGTAGAAGAGAGATTGGCATTTTATGCATAGCTTTGAGTTTTGAAGCTATGTTAGGGTTTTATGTTTAAAAAAATGAACTAAATCAAAAAGGATAGGTAAAAATGTTAAAATTGGGAGAAAGAAAGTAAACGATACTGGCTGTCTTTGGTCACAAATGACATGATTATATATTTAGAAAATTTCAAAGAGATATTTTTTTTTAAAAAAAACCTCTTAGACTTAATAAATGACAATAGCAAGATTATAGAATATAAGGTAAATATAAAAAAAAATATTAGTTTTTATACCAGCAATGTACAAATGGAATTTTAAATTAAAAGCAAAGTACCAACATTTATTGTTTGGGGACTTTTTGATAAAGGCCATTCTCACTGGAGTTAAGTGATATCTCATTGTGGTTTTGATTTGCATTTCCCTGATGATTAGAGATGTTGACCATCTTTCCATATGTTTATTGGCCATTATTCTGTCTTCATTTGAAAAGTTTCTGTTCATGTCCTTTGCCTAATTTCTGATAGGGTTGTTTGATTTTTTCTTGCTGATTTTCCTGAATTCTAAATAGATTCTAATTATCAGCCCTTTATTGTACGTGTAGCATGTGGAAATTTTCTCCCTTTCTGTATGTTGTCTGTTTGCTCTTGTGACAGTTTCTTTGGCTCTGCTGAAGCTTTTTAGTTTGATCAGGTCCCATTTATTTATTTTTGTTGTTGCTTTGATTGCCTTTGGGGTCTTCTTCATAAATTCTTTGCCTAGGCCAATGTCTAGAAGAGTATTTCCAATGTTTTCCTCTAGAATTCTAATAGCTTTACACCTAAGGTTTAAGTCTATAACCCAGCGTGATTTAATTTTTGTGAGAAGTGAAAGGTGTGGATCCTTCTTCCATGTTCTACATGTAGCTATCCAGTTTTCCCAGCACCATTTATTGAATAAGCATTCTTTTCCCCAGTGTATGTATTTGTCTGCTTTGTCAAAGATTAGATCGCTATATGAGTGTGGTTTTATATCTGGGTTTTCAGTTCTGTTCCACTGGTCAATGTCTCTGTTCTTGTGCCAGTCCCAAGCTGATTTAATTCCTATAGCCTTATAGTATAGTTTGAAGCCTGGCAAATTTATACCTCCCATTTTGTTTTATTGCCTAGAATTGCTTTTGCTATACGTGGTCTTTTCTGGTTCCATATGAAGCACAAAATTATTTTTTCTATATCTGTGAAAAATGATGTTGGTATTGTAATAAGAACTGCATTGACTCTGTAGATCACTTTGGGTAGTATAGACATTTCAACAATGTTGATTCTGCCACCCCAAGACCTGTTTATGTCCTCTGCTATTTCCTTTCTCAGTGTTTCATAGTTATCCCTGTAGAGGTTTTCTGTGGAGAGATAGGAAACTCATACACTGCTGGTGGGACTGCAAGCTAGTGCAACCTCTGTGGAAAGCAATATGGAGATACCTCAAAGAGGTACAAGTATATCTATCATTTGATCCAGCAATCCCATTACTGGGCATCTACCCAAAGGACAAAAAGACATTCTATAAAAAGACATCGACACTCGAATGTTTATAGCAGCACAATTCACAATTGCAAAGATGTGGAAGCAACCCAAGTGCCCATCAATACATGAGTGGATTAATAAAATGTGGTGTATGTACACCATGTAGTACTATTCAGCTCTAAGAAACAATGGTGACATAGCACCTCTTGTATTTTTCTGGATAGAACTGGAACCCATTCTACTAAGTTAAATAGCCCAAGAATGGAAAAATAGGCACCACATATACTCACCAGCAAATTGGTTTCACTGATCAACACCTAAGTGGACATATACGAATAATATTTATCTGGTGTCGGGCAGATTGGAAGGTGGAGGATGGTATGGGTATATACATACATAATGAATGCGATGAACACCATCTGGGGAATGGACATGCTTGATGCTCTGACTCGAGAAGGTAGGGGGGCAAGGGCAATATGTGTAACTTTAACATTTTTACCCCCATACTATACTGAAATAAAAAATAAAAATAAATAAATAAATACAAAAACAAAGTACCATCTACATTAGCACTGAGAAAAATAATTATGTAAGTATTTATTAAATCTAACAAAATATATGCAGAAACTTTACAATGAAATAAATTAAATAAGATCTAAGTAGAGTGACAATCAGGTTCATGGATAAGAAGAGAATTTTAAGACATCAGTTCTCTTCAACATAATCATAATAAAATACCAATCAAAATCTCTGCAAGCTATTTTGTAAATATCAACAAATTAATTATAAAGTTTATATGGAAAGGCAAAGTTTCCAGAATAAATGGTACAACACTGAGAAAGAACAAAGTCAAAGGACTGACATTACCCAACTTCAAGACTTATTAGAAAGATAAGAAACCAAGACAGTGTGGTGTTGGTTAAAAGAAAATGTACAAATAGATCAATGGAACACTATAGAAAGCCCAAAAAATATACCCAAACAAGTATAATGAACTGATCTTGGACAAAAAAAAATAAAGGCAATCCAATGGAGAAACAATACATTTTTCTACAAATGATATTGGAACATGTGGACATATGCAAGAAGAAAAAAGAGTCTACACAGTCGTAACACTTCACACAGACACACAGACACACACACACATACACATCTTCTAAATAAATCATACACCTAAATATAATGTAAAACAGAAAACTAAAAAACTAACTATAAAACCTGTGTTTTCTTTAAATCATAAGAACAATTGTAGGTGACTTTGGGTAGAGTGATGAGTTTTCAGATAAAACACCAAAAGCACCATCCATGAAAAAAAAAATTAAGTTGCACATCATTAAAATTAAAAACTTCTACTCTATGAAAGGCATTGTTAAGAGAATAAAAGTGCAAGTCACAGACTGATTGAGAATATTTTGAAAACACTTATCTCATTTAAAAAATAAAAGTTCTATCCAAATTATAACAAGAACTCTCAAAACTCAGCAATAAGAAAACAAACAACCCAATTAAAAATGGGCTAAATATTTGAGCAGATGCATCAACAATGAAGAGATACAGATAGCAAATAAGTATATGAAAAAATGATACATTTAATATGCCATTAAGTAATTGTAATTAAAACAATAATGAAATGCTCCTACATACCTATTAGAATGGCTAAAATCCATAAGACTGACATTACAAATGCTATGAGGATGTGGAGCAATAGGAATTCTCATTCATTGATCGTGGGAATGAAAAATGGCATAGCTACTTTGAAAGACAGTTTGACAGTGTATTATAAAAGTAAATATTGTCTCACCATATGATCCAGCAATAGCACTCCACTCAGTTAAAATGTATGCCCACAGAAAAATTTGCATATGAAATTTTATAGCAACTTTATTCATAATTTCCCTAAAATAGAAACAACCAAAATGTCCTTCAATAGGTAAATGGATAAATGAACTATGGTACATTTATACAATGGAATATTATTCAAACAT
>VSMD01140789.1:0-31663 GCA_008750895.1 Mirza zaza
CAGCGGTGCTGGAGAGCAGAAGTCATGGCTGTGTCTTCTGGGGACCCACACTCAGGAGGCAGACGAATTAGGAACTCAAACACAGGCACCCTTGTTTGGGGTGAGCCCCTTGAGTCCCCCGCTGGCTAGCACACAGGCTCAGTGAAAACCGACAGCCATGGTGACCCAGAGGCAGCCCAAGTGCCTTCTAAACCCCCTGAGAAGCACAGAATCAGACCCTCTCTAGCTGTAGGGTTCAGCACAGTGTCTCGTACCCCAAATCATCCACAAACCGCATACATGCTCAGATGGGCTAACATTCTAGCAGTCACAGTTTGGGTGACTAGAAGTATTGGAAACTAGATACCCGGGCTCCAGCCACGACCTCGCACATGTGCTGACCTTGAGCAGGTCCCTTACCCTTCCTGGACCTTGGCTTTTCCCTCTTGACACCAGCAGGTTCGATAGAATTTCTTTTAAGCTTCAGTCCCAGTGCATCGGGGGTCCCGGAGTCGGGTTAGAGGGTCGCATCCGGCGTGCGCACGTCTGTGTTGACATAGCACGAGCAGCAAAGTGCTGCTTCGGCAATTGTGGTTTACGGCGGGTGTGCGTGTGTGTGGGCTGACTGGGTCCAGTGTCAGTTTTATTACGTTCTGTGGGCTGTCATTAAAGGGCTTGAGAAACACTCATTCCTATGACCTCTCAGAGCTCTCTGGCTCTGAAGCTGCAGGTGTCTGAGTGGCTTCCGTGTCTTTGGCTTAACTGTACAAAACCCCAAAGGCTAGGCTGGGGCTCGATGCTCCCAGACTCCCTCACCCTTCTCTGCAGACGCTGGATCAGAACTGGGCGTCCTGCCTGGGACCTCCAAGCCTCTGCTGGCATCTGTCCCACGATGTTCGATAACCACCCAGCACAGAACCCGACACACAAACGCAGCCATTTGGCTCCTCACTGGGGGGAGTGGGAGCTCCAAGGCACTGAGTTTAAGTCACGTGGAGCTCATGTTGCATGTGTGGGGCGATGGGTATATACACACGTAATGGGTGCAGTGCGCACAGTCTGGGGGATGGACACGCTTGAAGCTCTGACTTGGGTGGGGCAAGGGCAATGTACGTAACCTAAACATTTGTACCCCCATAATGTGCTGAAAGAAAAAAGAAAAAAAAGAAAAAGAATCAGACTGGGGCCCATATCTGGGTTCTATCGCCTTGCCATGTGACCTCAGGCCTGTGATTTCAATTCTCTAATCAGCTGTCAGATGGCCTCACTAGGTTGTTGGGAGTATTTGATGAGACCATGCATGTAAGGGATTTTCTGTGTGCGTGGGAAACAGTAGGCACTCAATAAATGGCACCCATCCTGGGAGAGGACCGCCAAACTCAAGCCCAGGAGTTTTGACTGCAACCATTGGCCCTAAACACAAGTCCTAGGGGCCAAGGCAGGTGTCCCGCTCAGAAAGCGACCCCTCTTCTCGTCCTCCCAGGCTGCCCCACTCAGCACTTACTACACTGGATGCAGCCGTGGTGACACTGTAATTGTGTCAGTCCCACTTGGGGGAGCACCAGCATGCTGTCAGGAGGGAGCAGCAGCAGTCGTGGGTGCTGGGCCTGGAGCAACGTGTGCCCACGCCTCCAGCCTTTGCCTGGGCGGTGCCTTGTGCCTGGGAAGCCTGTCCTCTGCCCCGCCACCACGGCCCAACCCAAAGGCTCCGGCACGTGCCACTCTCCCAGCGTCCCCAGCAGAGGTCCTGCTTCCTCTGCTGGGCTCCATGAAGTCCCACTCATTCATCGGCTCAAATACACATGGTCAGTCTCCAGCACACATCTGGTGAACCCTGGGCCAGGCACGGGGGACACAGAGGCTCAACACCAGCCACCGCAGCCGCCACCTATTATTCTCTGCCTCAGAGACAGCCTAGGGAAGGGACTGACAGGTGACAGGCAAGAACGCCATGCTGTGATGAGACGGGAGGCCAGGTGGAGGGGTGTCGAGTGGAACCAAGAGCCTGTCATCTGTGCAGGACGGTGGCGGTTTGACATGGAACCCTCTGCTCCAGCTCCATCAGAGCGAGCAGAGAGCTGTGTGTGCCGTGCACAGGGCCCGATGTCCAGTCGCTTAGCCCATCTTCCCAGACGGGGGACCTTGTGACTCTTGTTCAGAGAACACATGTTCCCAGAGGCACAGTGCCACCTCCACTGGGACCAAAAGGATTCAGGCCTAGGGGAGAGGGAAGGCTCTGCCCAGGGGAACCCCATGAATGCTAAGGCTGCCCAGGGACTGACGGGTCCAATGGCTGCTTCAGAGCCACCAAGCCTCCAAGCGGAATGAGAACTGCCAACCTGGGCATCTGTAGACCAGCCCCCAGGGATGCAGGCAGCAGTCCGGTATGTGGCATTGGGGTGATGGATGGACGGGTCCGAGGAGCTATGTGGGTCACTCGCATGTGCTATTTTGTTATTCTGGGGCAAAAGGTGAGCAAAGCTTATTGATATATTCCCATATGTCCACAGGTGTACCCTGGTGACACCCACAGAGACAGGGACAAACTTTGGTCCTGGTATCTATTTTCCAGGTTTCTAAATTTGGGACTGTGTGCCCCCCGGGGGTAGTATGAGGTATGTCCTCCTGGTGAATCCAGGATAATATTCCACCATCGTCATCTACCTAACATATAGGCATTTTATAACTTTCTCCTTTAAAAATGTATTTAAAACATTCTTCCATTCTTTGTGGTAGAACATTTCTTGAAATGTGTTCCTCTCTTCTTTTTGAACGAAGGACACCCCCTAAAACTCCTTACCCTTTTCTGGAAGATTCTGGGTCATTGTGTTTACGGCCCTTGCACTGGCCTCTAGTGTTCCCATTCCCAGCCAGCACGGAGCTGGAGAGAAAGCGAGTTACGTCTCACAGACAGAAAGTTGCATCTCAAAGGCACCTGTCCACCACTTCCAAAATGGTACGTTCTGGGAATCCACAACAATTCATTTATCAAATCTGAGCACCCCTGGCCCAGAGAATCTGAAAATTGTTCAGTTACTGTGTCTAAAACTCTTTGAGTCATCAGTTCTAACCTGTTGATCTAATGGAGTCAGAATGTTGCACAATTGGTTTCCTATAAATCAAAGTGAACCAGCTGCCGGATGGACGCTGAGATTGCTACAATAAACGTGTGGGTCATAAACAAGTTCTTGCCAGGTCTTCCGTACAGGTGCACAAGCTATTGTTGCACCTGCTGTTATCTCTTCCAAGAATCTCTTTATCTAGTTGTCCTACCACCATGAACATCCAGCCAAAGGTCTAAAGAGTTTCAGTTTGCAGACCTCCCTCCCATCTCTGTCGAGCTCCTCGTACCTTTCAACATTTTATGCTTGTCATAAAATGTGTTTTCAAGTCTGTGACCCAATGTGAGCCTCATGACATCCCATTTTACAGAGTGGAAAACTGAGAGACAGAGAGCAAAGTGTCTTGCGTAAGGTTGTCCTCAAGTTAGTGGAGGAGGAGCCAGGACTTGAAGTGGATTCTCAGGCGCTGGTGTGTGGGGCAGTCCCCGTAACCCCAGATGGCTCCCCATGGCAGTGATACAGAGCCCCCCTGGGACCAGGGTTGTGACTGCTCTGTGTGCCTCAGTGCTGTGCCTGGTGCCTGGTGCCGTTGAGCAGATCCCAGCGTGGACAGTGCATGGTGCCCTTCGCGACAGTTCCACTGAATCCCCGCGTTAACCCTACAAGGGGGGCACTAGAACACCCCATTCTGGGCAGGAAGAGACGGAGGCCCAGAGGGGTGCAGGGACCTGCCCCAGGAGCCAGCACGGGTAAGCTGTGCGGGAGGGTTTGGACCCTGGAGCCCACCCTCTGTGCCCAGGAAATGTGTGCTCAGTCGATGCAGTTGCCCCTGCTCAGAATGGGCCCAGGCAAGGCTCTGCTCAGACTTCAGCCAGCCTGGCTGCCGTCCCAGTCCATGGCATCCACAGGCTGTCCCTGTCCCCCCCCCCAACGCCATGGTGACAGCCACAAGGGAGGTAGTTGAGGAAAAGCCACATCCCCATGGCTTGCCGCTCATTCCATAGAGCTCTAACAAGCTGTCCTGGGTGAGGAGGAGCCCTGCGGGAAAGGAAGGGAACTTCAATCAAATGCTGCCACCACCTCTGATGATGACATTTACAACCACCAGCACCACAATGGCAGCAGCAGCTGCCCTGGTTCCCCGGCCCAACAGCAGGCTAAGTGCTTTCCAGACTTTCTGTCATTTCATCTCTCATGACACCTTGCGAAGACAGTACTGTCAGTCTCACTTTATAGGTAAAGAAACTGAGGCATGGGCCAGGCGCGGTGGCGCCTGCCTGTAATCCTAACACTCTGGGAGGCCATGGGGGGAGGATCACTCAAGGTCAGGAGTTTGAAACCAGCCAGAGCAAGAGCAAGACCCCTTCTCTACTAAAAATAGAGAGAAATTATCTGGACAACTTAAAATATATAGAAAAAATTAGGCGGGCATGGTGGTGCATGCCTGTAGTCCCAGCTACTCGGGAGGCTGAGGCAGGAGGATCACTTGAGCCCAGGAGTTTTGAGGTTGCTGTGAGCTTAGGCTGATGCCATGGCACTCACTCTAGCCTGGGTGATGGACGACAGAGTGAGACTGTCTCAAAAAAAAAAAAAAGAAAAGAAAAGAAAAGAAAAGAAAAAGAAACTGAGGCTTGGAGAGTTTTAATGACTTGTACCCAAGCTGTCCTAGCCTGGAGTCAGCAGACCCCAGAGCAGGGACACTTGTGTGGGACCCTGACGGCTGTGTTAGAGTATTTCTTCTGCCAACCTTTCCTGCAGCACATTTTCCCCATAGAGTCAAGGTGGACGGACTGTGGTGCCCTTTGTTTTATTTATTTATTCTTCCATTTAACATGAGATTTTTTTGAAAAATATAAAATTTTGTAACAGTTTATCCGAAATATTTGAGAACATTTCACATGCATTCATAAATTATTTTTCCACAAAGCTTTGTTGGAAGGTGAAAACCAGCAGTTAGTTTTTTCTAGTTTTATTAAGAAAAATGTTTTTTTTCATAACTTGTTAGATTTAATTTTTTTTTAATTTTATTTATTTATTTATTTATTTTTATTTTTCTGCACATATCCTTGGTATAGATTTTATTTTTTATTGTACTGTTCAAGTAGTTGCTTTAGGGACTAAAATGTGCCCATGTAACCTACCACATTTTCTCTTGAATTAATATTATCCCACTTTACATATAATGTAGTAAATTTACCAAATTCTAATTCTAATTTATTCCATTTCATGCTTTTTACTACTCTTAAGTATTTTACTTTTACATATGTCATTTACCCCATAATAGAAATATTTCATTTATTTTTTATGTATTCAGGATATTATGGGGTACGACCATTTTGGTTACATGCACTGCTGTTCGCCCCACTTAAGCCGCCTGTCTTTTCTGACTGCTTTGAGCTTCTACAGACTGTTTTAAAAATCTCTTCTTTACTTTAAATCATACTAATAATAAAATAGAGGACTGTATGCGAGAGAGAGAGAGAGAGAGAGAGAGAGAGAGAGAGAGAGGGAGAGAGAGAGAGAGAGAGTGGGGGAGAGAGGGAGAGAGAGAGAGCACGCCAGGTGACCCAGCAGGAGAGATGGGTGCCAGTGCCTGACTCTGGGTTGTCCCTGCTGCCCTGGGGTCAGGAAGGCTCTCTGGGTGGCCTCAGTGGGGAGCCTCAAGTGCAGATGCCCCCCGGTCCCCGTCAAGGGGAAGTGAGGGTGGGGGGAAGGCAGGAGCCCAGCCCCACCTGCACTTCACGGCAAGGTGGAGGATGTGGGACAGGGACATTAGCACTTAGGATCAGGACCCCGCTGGAAAAACAGGAAGGGACTTGGAGAAGGTGGGGCCCATCACTCTGCCCTGGGCCAGGCAGAACCCTGGACCCAGGGGGCCTGAAGATCACACCCACCAAGGGGAGGGTTTCCTGCCTTTGCCACCTCCCGCCCACACCTCCTGTCCCAAGGTGTGGCTAGCCCCCCTGGGGGCACCCAAGGCTGAGTCAGGGACTGTCCCAGATAAGAGTGTGGGAGGTAGGGTGGTACACAGCCCTGGAGCCAGAAAGACCTGGGTTCGAATCCCATCCCTGCCACTTCTCAGCAGGTGACTCACCCTCGGAGTTTCAGTGTCTGCAGCTGTGAAATTTGGGTAACAGTACCAGTGTCCCGAGGTGGGTGAGAGGGGGCGGGAGTGGGCACCATGTTCAATGTCAGCTCCACCTGACTCACTGGGTGCCCCTGTGCAGAGTCTGAGCCCGGTGGGAACAGGAAGCAGAGGGGCTGCCTCTTTCTCCCAGGGGATGTTTGAGAGCAGTGGGTGGCGAACAGCAGCTCCCCTGGGAATCCCTCCTGCCTTGGTGCCTCTTGTCCAATTTCAATTGTTGGAAATTGGTCCAGAGCAAGAACTCACAGGGAGGGACGGTCTCCCCTTACCTTGGCACCCCCAGTCCTGGCTGCCTGAGGCCCCACCTGCCCATCCTGCCTCCCAATCCAAAGTCCCTGAGATTCATTCATTCATCATTCACTTATTCACTCAACAAATGCCTACTGATCACCTACTACGTACACCAGGGCACAGCCCTGCTCCTGATCAGCCCAGCCTCACCTGCGAGGGAGCTGCTGTCCCCAGCCCAGGGCTTGCCCACCTGACACTGACTGTAGCAACTGCACACCCCTCAGGGACATTGACCCTCTGCCCTCCCAGGGGGAGGGAGGAATCCCTCCCTCCTGAGGAATATAAACCAACCAGGGTTTTTCTTGGGCCACCACTGGTTCAGGGTGGCCAGTCCCAAGGGAACATCTTCTGGGGAGTCGGGTGGGGCTTATTAAAAAGAGACACAGGGAGCAGACAGCATCTTCTCCACCGGAAGCCCTCATGTCCTGACCTGCGATCTGGAACCGCCGCCGCTGCCAGCTTGGAGCCACCCAGAGGGCGCAGCCAGCGTAGGGAGGGTGGCCCAGCCAGGAGCAGGAAAGAAACAGGCCCTGGTGACCTCATCAAGCTGCCAAAGAGCCAAGTGTGGAGGTTCCTCCCCTCTGAACGTCTCATCCTGTGTGATCATGAATGCCCTCATTGTCTGAGCCCACTGAGTCACAGCTTTTACCTGGAAGCTTCTTAACCAATACAAACGGGACCCGCCGCCAGGGCGCAGAGCAAGAAGAAGAGTCAGGTGGAATCGTAGCCCCGCCTTTGGCTGGTTATGGGGCCTCGGGGGTGCCTGTCCCCTCTCTGAGCCTCGGGTTCCTCAATTATAAAATGGGGGCCAGGCACGGTGGCTCACACCTGTAATCCTAGCACTTTGGGAAACTGAGGCAGGAGGATCACTTGAGGCCAGGAGTTCGAGGTTGCAGCGAGCTATGAAGATGCCACTGCTCTCTAGCCTGGGTGATAAAGCAAGACCCTGTCTCAAAAAAAAAAAGTAAAACATAAATAAATAAAAAAAATGGGGATAATAATGCCCAAGTCTGCCAACACAGACATTAAGAGAAATGTTGCAAAGCCACAGGGAGCTATTTGAACAAATTTAGTGGACAAATCAGAGTCACCAGCTCCCGATGGTGTATCTGGAATAAACGGACATCGTGCATCTGAGTCTAATGGAGAGAAAAACTAGATGGGAAGAGGGGAACACTGATGAGCTATTTTCCCCTCCTGATTTCTCTTGGGGGCAACTTCAGATGTGGTTGCTATAGAACAACAGCAGTAATTACACCATTGACATTTAAAGAGGGCTTACCGTGTGCTTGGCACTGTGGTAGGAGCTTAGTCTACGTTAATCCTACTTAATACACTAACCTTTCTAGTGTTTCTTATTTTTGTTTATACTTTACACACAAGAAAACTAGGTTTCCTCATATACAGGACATGGTTAATCAGTGGGCTACCTCTAATTTTTAAAAAAATAGACTTTATATTTTTTTTACAGCAATTTTAGGTTCACAGCCTAACACTGGGTGGAGGTAGAGATTTCTCCGCCCTCTGCCCCCAGACTTGCCTCCCCGACTATCAAGGTCTCCACCAGGGTGGTACATCGAGCTGGAATTGGAGCCCAGAGCCTATAGCTGTTCACTGCGACCACCCTGCCTCCCCTGGGCCACCGCGTTTCAGGAGGACAGCTCAGTCAGTTGTGCCACAGACGTGTGTCACTGGCCGGGAGCAGGGTGGCTGCAGGCGCCTCAGCCGCGTTCCTGGTACACAGCCCGTCACACACGAATGACAGGCTGGGGAGCCTCGTACCAAAAAGTTGTCCATCGTCACCCCTTTCCCTAGAAGCAGAGGCTGAGACAAGCATTCTCATGCGAGTGATTTATTGAGGGAGTGCTCTCCCGGAGAAACCTGCACGGGAACCAGGAAAACAGGACAGGCTGGGGTGCGACCATGCCAAGAGTGGTTCCAGGGAAAGTCTGGCCTCAGCTCCATCCCAGGAGGAATTCTGGGGTGTTGCACCACCCCGATGGTGCTGCAAAGAGGCAAGGGGGCAGGGCAGTTGTCCCCTCCGTGGTGTGGTCCACTCTCCTGGTCGTTGGTTATAGGCGGCCCCTGGTGGGGAGGGGCGTGGGGTGGAGACAAGGCAGCTCCTAGTAGACCAGGGTGACCCTTAGGAGAAGGAGACAGATTGGGATACTCAGCAGCCAACACCCAGCTTCTCTGGGGGCGGGGGGCCCAGGCTTGGAGGGGCTCTGGGTGGGGCGTCAACAATATCTGCTACATCCTCCATCTATCCATTATGGGCATATTTAATCCGCAAGCATTCATTGAACACCTACTGTGTGCGAGAGCAGAGGACACAAGGATGGGGTAGACATGGTCTCTGTCCTCTGGGAGCTCCAGGGTAGTTGTGGGACATCAGAGAAGTCCCATGTGCCACTCAAGCTAAAGCTAAACAGTAGAGCCCTGAAGGGCTACGGGAGCTCATCAGAGGGAGTGAGCCCCAGCAGCAGGGGCAGAGGAGTCAGCCTGGGGACACTCTGGGAAGCAGCCTCTGACCCTGAGGAGCTGGGAAAGGCTGGTCCAGGGGAAAGGGTGGCAGGAGTGGTTCTGCCGGGGGCCCATCCTGAGCAAATGCCCGGGGGCAGGAGAAAGTACTCCAGGGCCCAGCGCATGGAGCCCCTTCTCATTCTGAGCCCAGGACAGTCGTGGGCTCCACCTGCAGGGACCTCAGCCTAGTCAGGGAGAGGGACACAGGGCCTCTATGTGGGGCTATGTGGGGTCCCAACGCCAGAGAGACGCTTTATCCTAGGGCAGAGGAGGGCCTTGGGGTTTTAAGAGAGAGAGTCATGTGGATGGACAGATAAAAATTGCCCTTTAGAGAGGCCGCTCAGGTTGCTGTTGGAGGGTGTATGGAGTGGGTGAGATGGGGCTGGGGGCCAGCAGGTGGGGGCAGTGGCAGGGAGCCAGGTCCCCACCACAGAACGCGCCACAGCGGCCCCCAGACCCCTGCCTCCACCCCTGCTGCTTTGGCCCGAATGCCATCCTGGGGGCTCTCACTCCTCCTGGCTTTTCCCGAGATCTGGATGCACCCTCAGAGGGCTTGGCTGCCGCCTTGGTTGGGAGGAGCCAGAAGGGCAGGAGGCATGCGGGGGGCGCTGGGAACCTGTGTCCCCAGGAATGTTTTAAAAGCCAGGCTGTTTCCAGTTAGATGCTGGGGCAGGGATGTCTGTGATCCTGTGGGGACTTCCAGAGCTCAGGGTGCCAAGGGACAGGGGCGGGGGGCGAGGGGGTGCGGGCTTCTCCTAGCAGTTCGGGGTCGGGCCCTTGCAGTGGGGCCTCCAGTAGAAACGCAGGTGCTTGTTGTAGGTGTCCAGGTTGCGCTTCAGGCAGAAGGCCACCTCCTTGTCACAGGCACACAGCTGCTGCTCACACCAGGTCCCCTTGTCGGCTGTGGGTGGAAGACAGGGGGAGCTCAGTGTCTGTCCCTCTCTGAGGCAGGGCCAGGTGTGGATCTTGGGACCCCTCAAGGCAGTGCAGCGTCTGCTCAGCTGCTCAGCTGCTCAGCTTTGATTCTAGCTGCATGACTTTGGGCATGTACCATGACCTCCATGTGTGCCATTGAGCCTTTGCTTATTTCACCCATTCACTGAACAATTATTGAGCACCGACCATGTGGCTTGTCCTGAGGGGAGAGGACTGAACAAAAGGCACATGCCAGAGAGAAAGGAAAGAACAAACTGTGCCAAGGGAAAGGAAGGAACCATGAAGGGCTAGGAGATTGTAAAGTAGCCTCATGGTGCCACCAGAGCTGGGATCTTGCCTGCTGCTCCTAGAGAAATCGGGGTGGGGGAGGGGTGTGTTCCAGGCAGATGGAACAGCAGGTGCAAAGACTCCAGGCAGGCCCGCTTATGGGCTTCAGTTTGATGAGCTGTAACGTGGGGATAATGGTAGGAGCTGCCTCAGGGGCTGCTGTGAGAGTTAAAGTAAGAAGAGACATAGCGCTTAGCGTATAGTCAGTGCTCAGTAAATGTTGGATCTGATTGTTATTATTATTAAGCCCTCAGTTAACATTTTTTTCCCTATGCTGGGGACGCTGGCATGGAGGCAGGGGCCGGGTGTCCTGGGTTCCAGAGCAGGCTCTGTCCTCTGCAGCGGTGTGAGCCCCCAGGCAAACTCTTCCCCAGTCTAGTTTTGGTTTCCTAGCCTGTACAATGGAGATGATCAGGGTTTTGCTGGCTCCTTACTGGGCCGTTGTAAGGATCAGTAATGACGAAAGTCATTATTCATCGGTAGCCCGTGTAATTTACTGAGCATGCGCTCTATGGCAGGCATCCTGCGAGGCACATTCTGTCTGTCTCATCTTGGTTCTTGCAATAACTGTATGGCGTAGATTACAGATGAGGATACTGAGGTTCAGAGAGGTTAAGCAATGTGTCTGTGGCCACAGGACCGGTTTGCGGTGGGCCTGGCTTCCAGGTGTGAAAGGGTCAACCTCCCAGGGGCCCTCTCCACACCCCCGTGCCCATTCCTGCCCCTCCTCTGCAGTCCAGCTGCGGCCGCTGGGCACACATGAAATCAGAGAGGTCGAGCAGTGGTGCTGCACAGGCAGGGGGAGCCAGAACTCCCTTCCTGGGCCTCCAGCTCCCACCCGAGGCCCAGCGCTCACAGCAGTGGATGACTCCCTGGGAGAAGTTGTATCTGTAGTGGTCCGTGTGGAAGCGGCACCCGTGGGTCTTCAGGTGGGCGTAGCAGCAGTCGTGGACCTTGCAGCACCTGGAGGGAGAGGACGGAGCTGGGGCAGGCACCGCTGATGGGGGGCCTCTGGCTGCCCCTGGCCCAGAGGAGAACTCACACGCCCACCTGGGAAGAGTCAAACCCTGCAGGGCTCTGGTCTTCCTTAAGATCATTTATGAAATGCCTCCTGTGCGCCAGTCACCTGCTTTGTCTACTTGCTCTCTCCATCCTCAAACCACCCTGTGACGGAGCTACTAGTATTCTCCCCATTTCACAGATGGGAAACTGAGACTCAGGGAGGTCAAGCCACTTGTCCAAGGTCACACAGCCTGTAAATGGTCACCTGTGGAGGTGACCCAGGGCTAGCTGGCTGTCGTCCACCCTCAGGCCGATTCCCAGGGTGGTCGTGAGGATCAAATGAGATAATGGCAAAAGAGGGGGGCTTTTAAAGACAATGTGCAATGGCAGTGGGGAAATGTGGGTGTTATAACTGGACTAGGAGGTGGGAGGGCTGGGGAATCAGGCCTTCAGAGACTCCGGGGAACCTTCTAGAAGGCTAGGACTCAGCAGAGTTCCTAGCACATAGTAGATGCTCAACAAAAGGAATTCACTAATGAATAAATGGGTGGGGAGGAAAGGAGAGTCCTGGGGTGGGAGGCGGGATAGGAAGGCCACCCGTGGCCCTGGGGACGGGTTACCAGTCCGAGGCATCTTTGGGCTGGCCTCTGCCACCAAGTCCGCAGTGACAGCCGTAGGGCCAGTAGGAGAAGAGGGGTATCTTCCTGGTCACTTGCTCGACCATCTTGTTCAGGTTCAGGATCCCGCCCTGGGCTGGCATAGCACCTGCCAAGCAGCACAGCAGTGAGGACAGGGGAGGAGTCTAGGGACGTGCCAGCAGGCTGCAGAGTGGCACCTCCGCCTGCCTGGACCGCACGAGTGACTCTGAATGCTGCTGCTGATAAAATGATGACAATTACTGCTGTTATTAAAAATACAGTGGCAACTATTGAATGTTTACTATAGGTCTTTTTGTATATTGATTTATGGACTCTATCCCACGAGATAAATACTTTTTTTTTAAAATAAATAAACTTTTCATTATGGAATAATTTCTGGCTATACAGAAAAGTCACCAAGGTAGGTCCAGGTTCCAGACTTCTAGTTTCTCACCCTCACAGCAAGTGCGAGGCATGCCACGCAGCTTGGCCACCCTGAGCTCTCTGGCCGAAGCCATGGTCCCAGGGCGCCGGCAGCCACTGTGGCTCCTTGCAGCGGGCAGAGGGCTGGGGGAGGGCCAGAGCACCGGGATCAGAGCAGCGGCAGCCCAGTGTAGGAAGAGCAAGCACGGGGCGCACCAGCCTCCCTCCGTCCCTTCCCGACCCCACTCACCAGCCACCACCACCAGCCCCCACAGCAGGGGAAGTTCCATGATCGCAGCGCCGAGCGGTGGGGGCAGCTGCTGGAAGTCCCCTTCCACGGAGGGGGTCTCCTTATATCAGGCTCGCCCAGCCCCTGTGCCACTGCAGGCAACACGCGCTCCTCCCGCTTCCCCTCTTCTGGCACTGGGAAATTTTATTTTTTTACATCTGGGTTTCCCCTCCTTTTTGATAAAAGAAACCTGTATTTCAGTGTAGATGATTTGGAAAACACAAACAAGAAATTTAAAATCACCTGTGGGCTGGGCGCAGTAGCTCATGCCTGTAATCATAGCATATTGGGAGGCCAGGAGTTTGAGACTAGCCTGGGCAACGCAGTGAGACCCCCTTCTCTACAAAATAGAAAAATTAGCTGAGTGTGGTGGCACATGCCTGTAGTCCCAGCTACTCGGGAGGCTGAGGTAGGGGGATCGCTTGGGCCCAGGAGTGTGAGGCTGCAGTGAACTATGATCAGGCCACTGCACTCCAGCTCAGGCAACAGAGTAAGACCCCAGCCTCAGAATAAAATTAAATAAATAAATAAATAAATAAAATCACCTGTGAATTCATTGAGTACCATTAAAATTTTGGTGTCTGTCCTTCTGGTCCTATTGTGCTTTTTCTCTCTCTTTCTTTCTGGAATATTCTATGTCTACACTTTTCTGTAACTGAATTAGGAAAATGTTATATGTAATACTTTGTAGCCTATTTTTCATTTCCTGATATAACTTGAACAAATTTTTTTTTATTTCAGCATATTATGGGGTTACAAATTTTAAGGTTTCAAATAATGCTCTTGCCCCCCGTCCCCCCACGAGTCTGAGCTTCAAGCGTGACCATCCCCCAGATGGTGCACATCTCACTCATTATGTATGTATTACCCCCTCCCCCTCCCACCTGCCCAATACCCAATTAATGTAGTTCTTACGTGTCCACTTAGGTGCTGCTCAGTTAATACCAGTTTGCTGGTGAGTATATGGAGTGCTTGTTTTTCCATTCTTGGGATATTTCACTTAGTAGTATGGGTTCCAGCTCTATCCAGGAAAATACAAGACGTGCTATATCACCGTTGTTTCTTAGAGCTGAATAGTACTCCATGGTATACATATCCCACATTTTATTAATCCACTCATGAATTGATGGGCACTTGGGTTGTTTCCACAGCTTTGCAATTATGAATTGTGCTGCTATAAACATTTGAGTGCAGGTATCTTTTTCATAAAGTGACTTTTGATCTTTTGGGTAGAAGCCCAGGAGTGGAATTGCTGGATCAAATGGTAGATCCACTTGTATCTCCATATTGCTTTCCAAAGAGGTTGAACTAGTTTGCAGTCCCACCAGCAGTGTAGGAGTGTTCCTATCTCTCCGCATCCACACCAACATCTATTGTTTTGGGACGTTTTGATGAAGGCCATTCTTACTGGAAATAAATGATATCTCATTGTGGTTTTTATTTGCATTTCCATGATGATTAAAGATGTTGAGCATTTTTTCATATGTTTGTTAGCCATTATTCTGTCTTCTTTAGAAAAGTTTCTGTTCATGTCTTTTGCCCACTTTTTGATAGGGTTGTTTGATTTTTTTCTTGCTGATTTTCGTTGAAGTTCTAAGTAGATTCTAGTTATCGGCCCCTTATCAGATGTGTAGGATGCAAAAATTTTCTCCCATTCTGTGGGTTGTCTGTTTACTTTCATGAGTATTTCTTTGGCTGTGCAGAAGCTTTTTAGTTTGATCATGTCCCACTTATTTATTTCTGTTGATGCTGTGATTGCCTTTGGGGTCTGCTTCATAAATTCTTTGCCTAGGTCGATGTCTAGGAGAGTGTTTCCAACATTTTCCTCTAAAATTCTAATAGTTTCATACCTTAGGTTTAAGTCTGTTATCCAGCGTGAGTTAATTTTTGTGAGAGGTGAAAGGTATGGATCCTGCTTCAGCCTTCTACAAGTGGCTATCCAGTTTTCCCAGCACCATTTATTGAAAAGGGATTCTTTTCCCCAGTATATGATTTTGTCTGCTTTGTCCAAGATTAGATGGCTATATAAGGATGGTTTTATATCAGGGTTCTCAGATCTGTTCCACTGGTCAATAATCCTATTTTCGTGCCAATACCAGATTGATTTAATTACTACAGCTTTGTAGTATAGTTTGATATCTGGCATATTAATACCTCCCATTTTGTTTTTATTGCCTAGAATTGCTTTTGATATGCAGGGTCTTCTCTGGTTCCAAATGAAGCATAAAATTATTTTTTCCATATCTGTGAAGAATGATGATGGGATTTTAATAGGCATTGCATTGAATCTGTAGATCAGTTTGGGTAGTATAGACATTTTAACGATGTTGAGTCTGCCGACCCACGAGCATGGTATGGATTTCCATCTCTTTACATCCTCTGCTATTTCCTTCCTCAGTGTTTCATAGTTCTCCCTGTAGAGGTCTTTTACCTCCTTGGTTTAGTATCTTCCTAGGTACTTTATTTTCTTTGTTGCTATTGTGAAGGGTATTGAGACTTTGATTTGGTTCTCAATTTGATTGTTGTTGGCGCATATGAATGCCTCTGATTTCTGTGTATTGATTTTGTATCCTGAGACCTTACTAAATTCATTTATCAATTCCAGCCCAGCTAAGGTTGACATACTGATGGCAGGACACATGCGGCCACGGCACAGAGATTGTCAGCCTCCAGGGCACCAAAGAAAACCAGTTTCGGCCACATGTGGGTTTTCTTTGGTGCCTGTTAAATGGCTGTGCAAGGACATAATGCCCAGGCCAACCTCTTTGTGCCAGCTCACCAGTTCACACACAGGAGCATGCCAGCAAGAGTCACTGCTGTGAGGCGCTCGTGCATGTGCCCGCCCCTTCCCTTTCTCTTTTAAATCCGATTTTTGCCTTTCTTTGTTCCTTGACTTGGTCAACCAATTGACCGCCTCATATGTGAGTCAACAATCTACATGCTAAATAATTCAACTGCAGGCAAACTAGGTGTCTCTGGCACATTCTTTGGCACTAAATGTTGGCTGTGGTTATGCCCGTCATCATCATCTTCTTCACACTTATCATCACTGCCTATGATAAATAGAATAAATAAGCTTTTCTTCTGAACCATCTAATCTGCTGTTAATTCCATCCACTGCACTTTTCATCTCAGGGTATTGTTTTTCTCTATATAAATTTGATCTAGATTTTTTTATATCCTCCACGATTCTACTTAACGTGCTCAAACTTTCTTTTATATTCTTAAACGCATAGAATATACAGTCATTCCCTCTTATATGCAGTTTTGATTTCCGAGGTTTCAGTTACCTGCAGCATACGGGACACTAAGATATTCTGAGAGCGGAAGAGACCACATTCACATAGCTTTTATGACAGTGTATTGTTACAATGGTTCTATTTTATTGTTATTGTTAATCTCTTACCATGCTGAATTTATAATTTAAACTCCATCGTAGGCATGTATGCATAGGAAAAGCATACAGAATTCGGCACTCTCTGCAGTTTCAGGCATCTGGGAATTTCAGAACATATCCCCAATAGATAAGAGGGGCGGGGGCTGTAGCTATAATTTTCAATGTCTTTATCTGTGAATCCTGTCATTTGGGTCATTTCTGGGTCTTTTTCTATAGTTTGGTGGTTTCTTTAGAAGAGATTTCCAGAACTGAAATTGCTGGGTCATTAGATAGAAGGTTTTTGAGTCTTTCCCTTTCTCTGCAAGTCTGTGCGCATTTGGAAACCCTGTTTTTTCTGTCCCATCAGCAGTTTCCGAGCGCCCCTCGGGGCTGGTTGTTGCTGTTTCTCCAGACTTGCCCGGCAGCCCGTGCGTTTCACTTCCCTGGTAACAGTCGGGAAAACACTGGATGATGCTGATCGGCAGCAGCGCGGCTGGCGCTCGGGGTGGAGGCTGGGCGACAGCCAGTGCTATTGGTGCTGGCTCCCCCACGCCGAGCTTCCACCGCGTGTCAGGCGCGGGGTTGTTACCGCGTTTAATTCTCATGACCACACCATGAAGAAGATACTGCCAGCCTATCATACAGGGGCGAAACGGGGGCTGAGAGAGGTTAGAAATGTGACGGGGTCACACGCCGGGGACGTGGCAGAGTTTGGGTTAGACCACAAGTCTGCCAGAGCCTGCGCTTACCGTGTGTGGGGCGCTGTTCTAAGAACACAGATATGAAACATAGGTAGGCACTGCCCTCATCTCCATTCGACAGGTGAGTCACTGGGTCCTGGAGCTCTGCCACGCGTGCATTCTTACTGTCCCAGCATAGAGGTGGAAGTGGGGACAGCGGGCAGGGTCTGGAACCTGCTGCCTCAGCCTCACTGCAAAAGAGAAGAAAGGGGACCCCCTTGCCCCTTTCCTAAGAACACCCCAGTGGGGTGAGAGCACATCATCTCAGCCAATAGCTAGCGACCTTGTCCGCCTGCCCCTGCCTGCAAAGCCTCATCTAGCAGAACAGTTGCCTGGGCTCCCTCCGTGGTGAAAAGCTGCCAGAGCCCATCGGCAGAGAAGCCCAGCATGCCTGCAGGTTTGCAGGGTTGGGGGAAAGCAGAGGGAGCTGGGCCTTGTCGTGTGGGGAAGAGGAGTGAGGGAGAGGCTGGAGGTTGGCCTTGGTGGGAAGGGACCCACTTTTCTCCATCTGCTCCAAGGCAGAACCAAAGGAAGTGGGTTAAACAACTAGAACCGCTGACACTGGAACCGCCGGTAGAACCGTGGCTCTCTCCATTCTGTCGGCCGCAGCAGAGCTACTCGGTGTATCACCACGTTGGTGAACCACGACGACACACAATGACGTAGAGGAATCTCACAAACATAAGGCCAAACCAAAAAAAGCTGGACACAAAGGAATACAGACTGAGATCCATTTCTGCACCATTTCAAAAGAGCCACGCTGACTTGCGCTCTCTGAAGTCAGGACAGCGGTTACCCACCGCCATGTGTGTTGTCTAGAAGGGTTACTAGAGGTCTTCTGGGTGTTGCTAATGCTGTCTCTTTGAGTGTTGGTTACGTGGGTGTGTTCTCATTGTGAAAATTTGTCCAGCTGCTCATTTATGCTTTTTGCATTTTCTTGTATGTATGTTATACTTCAATACGTTTGAACAATAACAACCATGATGATGATTGATAATCAAAAAAAAAATACAAATGCTAGATTATGAACAATTGAAGTTGTGTTGTAGAAAGTCCCAGCTCTGATATCAGAAAGCTCTGGCTTTGAATTCTAGCTTAATAACGGTGTTACCTTGGTCACATTGCTTCACCTCTCTGAGCCTTAGTTTCCAATCTGAGAAATGGGGCCAATAAGGGGTCCCCTGCAGGCTTGTTGTCTTGGTTACAGATAGTGTGATTGGCACACAGTCGGTGGTCAATAAATGCATGGCACGTGGTGACCCCTCCTTCCAGGAGGAAAGAGCCCCAGGTTCTGCCGAGGCAAGAGCCCGGGCAAACCTCTCTCTGTAGCCCAGGCCCAGACTCTGGTTTCTAAAGGACGCAGAGCTGGTCGGTTGGAATGAGGGGGTTTCCACTTTGACCTCTCAGTTCACGCAGAAGGACTCAGACCCAGACCGGTGGCCACAAGACAGTACTTTCAAAATCACTTGAAATCCCAACACCCACCAGCTTTGAGATGGTCACTGCTGGAAGGTTCTTCCCTGTTTTCAGCCCAGCCGGCTGCTGCCTCCTCAGGGCCACATCAGGCCAGGAGGCGTCAGACTCTGGGTGGCCGAGGGGTCCCACAGACCTCACATGCGGCCCGACATCCCCTCTGCTTTTCCATCTGTTAAGTGGGGCAAAATAATGACGCCCAGCCAGTGGGGTTGTTCCTAGGATCCCAAGATGCGGGGCGCATGCAGCGTCTGGTGATAAGCCTCGCGCGGGGCACGCGCTCACTCCCCGTGGCTGCCGTTGTTAGTATTAGCATGTGGGAGGCAAAAGGAGCTCTTCCAAGAAATCCCACAGGAGTCCAGCGAGTGATTCCATTCAACAGGCATTTCCTGAGCACCTACCGTGCGCCAGCCCCCAGCACGCTGTGCAGGGTGCAGAGAAGAAGGAGCAAGACAAGTCCCCGCCCACTAGGAATGTGCAGTGTTCCCGGAGCGGGCAGACACTTTTCCACCTGGTTGGGGCTGGGCCGATCCCGGGTGGCCTGTCAGGTCAGGAGGGTGTGGGGCGGGGGCTGATTTGCACAAGCTGATTTGCTTGGAGGTGGGTTGCTTGGCCTGAGGAGTCAGAATGGGGGGGTGACTGTGGACACTAAGATAATCGTCTGGTGACTTGGCCTGAGCCCCATGGGGAGAGATCTGTAGGACTGCCAGAGACCCCTACGGTCACCAGGAGGGGGTCTGCAAGGCACAGGGGACATAGGGTGCCGAGGTGGCACCAGATGGGGCTGGTCGTGCACCTCTTCAGTGCAGTACATGGCGTGGCTCTGAGGCTGGAAGGTGAGGCAGTCACGCTAGGCACCCTGGAACCTGGCTTTGGGGGAGCCTAGCTTTGGGGGAGCCTAGCTTTGGGGGAGCCTAGCTTTGGAGGAACCTAGCTTTGGGGGAACCCGGGGTCAGCACCTGGGCCAGGCCCAGTCTCTGCGGGTGCTGAGGCCTCCGTGCACAAGGTGGGGGCAGGGGAGAAGAGAACATGGGCAGCCTGGGGACTTCAAGTCTCTTCTGGACGGAAGTAACAGCAAGGCTTTGTGTTTTCCCAGGGGGCAGGGAGGTGCTGACTTGCTGGTGGGCGGAGAAGCCCGAGGCATCACTGTTAACGGGATCCCACGGGGCCCACAGCCTCCTGAGACCCGGTAGAAGGGTTGGCCCGGATGGGGACACATTTGCTCCACAGGAAATAAACATACCTCGGCACAAGAAGTCTTTTAACTTGCCCACTTTCCGTAGCACATGTTACATGGTGGGTACTTTTGTCCCCTGTGCAGACGGGGTTAGTGGGCTCTGAAGCTAGGAACTGACCCGGTCTTCTCACCTCAAGTCCAAATTTTTTTCTGAGTGGGCCATAGTTACGAGTCACACCCATGGTGTTGCTATGGGCTGATTTGTGTCCCTCACTCCCAAATTGATACATTGAAGTCTTGACTCCCCAGTGCCTAAGAATGTGCCTGTATTTGGAGACAGGGCCGGCAAAGAGGTGATTAAGTTGAAAAGAGGTCATTAGCATGGCCCTAATCCAATGCGACTGGCCATGAGGACACACGCCCAGAGGAAGGACCAAGTGAGGACACAGGGAGACGGTGGCATCTACATGCCAAGGAGAGGGGCCTCTCGAGAAACCAGCCCTGCCGACACCTTTGCCTTGGACTTCTGGCCTCCAGAACTGTGAAAACATGATTTCTGTTGTTTAAGGCCCCAGTCTGTGGTCCTCGGTTATGGCAGCCAGCAGCTAAGACGGGGGTTGAGAGCCCCGAGCAAGCCATGCATACACAGGTGGGCTTCCCGGAGGAGGTGTGAGGTCATTGCGCTATTTCTTCTGTTTGCTCCCTTCCGCACCCACCTCCCCACGTGCACACAACTCGGCCCCTGTGGTAGGTCCAGAGACCTGGGCCGAGGGTCTGGCCTGGTCCTCAGGGCACTGCCTGTAGTCAGGTGTTCCCTGGCTCACAGGGCTGAGATACATGGCTTCCCAGTCCGCTGCCTCAGTTTCCATCTCCATAAAATGGGAATAGTGACATTTGATGCCTCCCTCTCCATGGTTAATAGCTTAATGATTAGGAATGATTTGGCAAAACAATCATTGTATAAATATTTTTAAGTGTAGAAACTGTGTGTTTCATATAAACATTTATTTGGATTCTTTTTAAATCAACTTTATTGAGATATAACTCATATAAAATAAAATATATCCATTTGAAGTTTGGTGAATTTTGACGAATGTATACAGCTATATAACCACTTCCTCAATCAAGATATAAAACATTTCCATTACCCAAAAAAGTTCCCTCCTGCCTGTTTGAAGCAAATTCCACGCCCAGTCCTAGGTAGTCGTTGATCCACTTTTCTGTTACTATAGATGAGTTTTGCCCTTTCTAGAATTTCATATAAGTGCAATCATCCAACGTGTAGGATTTTGTGTCTGGCTTCTCTCACTCAGCCTAATGCTTTGGAGATCCACCCACGTTGTTGCACATATCAGTATAGTATGGATTTTATTGCGGAAGAGGATTTTACTATATGGATGTATGACAGTTTGTTTATTTTTTCTTTGATTGATAGTCACATAGGTTGTTTATAGTTTTGGCTATTACGAAAGGATGCTATAAACATTTATGAATAAGTCTTTGTACGAACACATGCTTTCTTTTCTCTTGGGTAAATATCCAGGAGTAGAGTGATTGGGATTATCGTAGTAAGTGTATGTTTAACTTTACAAGAAATTCCCAAACTGGTTTTCAAATGGTTGTGCCATTTTACATTCCAGTTCCAGTTGCTTCACATCCTCCCCAAAATTTGCTATGGTCAGCCTTGTAAAATTTTAGGGCATGCTAATGGGTGCGTAGTGGGTGAGAGGGGAGGCCTTGCAAAAATAACAAGAAAATACCAAATCCCGCAATTTTCTAGTATCAGTTAAAGATCAATCCTACGAGTTCTTCCACTAGCAGGCACCCCTCGAGAGTTCTGTTTTGCACAACTCCTGAAAAGAACTGAACAGACAGAAAAGAGATGTAAATTTTTCTCTTTAAAATTGTCTTTTGAGAATCTGTTTTTACAGAGTTCCTGCGTAAACAGTAGGAGAACAAGCTACAGACTCATCATGGCTCCAAGGAAAGGTGGGAAAACCAACTCTTGGACTTTGACCTCCTGCCACTTCTTGTTATCAACTGACAGCCATCACTACTTTTTTTTTTTCTCTTCATCCCTGTTAAAATTAGCATACCACTTGGCTCAGGGCTGCACTCCCTTCTCTTTCTTTGGGGTGCCACGACATGTCCCTGCGCTCCCTCTCTTTGCTCTCATTCTCTCATTCTTTCTCTCCTTCTAAAAAGATAAAAGAAAGTTTTTTGCTTTTATATATCCAGATCTCTGCGTGAGAAACTTTTCTCTGCCTGTGCCGTGAGCACCCGCTAGACCTTCCACCCTGGCAGTAGGATCTCGTGGTTTTAACTTTCATTTCTCTAATGACTAATGCTGAGCACCTTTTCTATGTGCTCATTTGCCAATCTGTAGACCTTCTTTGAAGTGTTTGTTCAAATCTTTTGCTCTTTTTTTTTTAAATTGGGTTATTTGTTTTCTTATTACTGAGTATTGAGTGTTCTTTACATATTCCGGATGCAAGTCCTTTATTGGATATGTGCTTTGCAAATATTTTATTCTACTCTGTAATTTTTCTTTCTGTTATCTTAACAGGATCTTTGAAAGAGCAGAAGTTAAATTTTCATGAAGTCTATTTTACTGATTTTTTTTCTTTTACATATTGTGCTTTTGGTGTTGTGTTAGGAAATCTGTCTAATCCAAGGTCACAAAAATGTTCTCCTGTTTTCTTCCGGAAATTGCGTAAGCTTCAGTTTTACATCTAGGTCTATGATCCATTTTTTTTAATATTTATTTTTTTAAATTGTGGTAAAATACACGATGTCAAATTTACAATCCTAACCATTTTTAAGTGTACATTTTAGTGCCATTAAGTACATTCACATTGTTGTGATAATATCACCATCATCCATCTACACCAGCGGTCTCCAACCTTTTTAGGCACCTGGGACAGGTTTCATGGAAGATGATTTTTTCACAGACACGGGCGGGGGTGGGGTGCGGGGGGGATGGTTTTGGGATGATTCAAGCGCATTACGTTTATTGTGCAGTCAGACCTCTCTGCTAATGATAATCTGTATTTGCAGCCGCTCCCCAGCGCTAGCATCACCGCCTCGGCTCCAGCTCAGATCCTCAGGCATTAGATTCTCCTAAGGAGCGTGCGACCTAGATCCCTCGCATGCGCAGTTTACAGCAGGGTTCGGGCTCCTGTGAGAATCTAATGCAGCCGCTGATGGGACAGGAGGCGGAGCTTATGCCGTGATGCGAGCATGAGGAGCGGCTGTAAACACAGATGAAACTTGGCTCCCCTCCTGCTGTGTGGCCCTGCACAGGTCTGCCGCCCAGGGGTTGGGAACCACAGATCTACAGAACTCTTTTAACCTTACAAAACTGAAATATCATACCCATTAAACATAACTCCCTGTTCTCTCCTTCTTTCAGCCTCTGGCAACCTCCATCCTGTGTCTAGGAATTTGACCAAGTAATTCCTATAAGCAAAATCAGACAGCGTTTGTCTTCTGATGACTGGCTTATTTCACTAATGTCCTCCAGGTTCATCCACGTTGTAGCATATGTCAGAATGTCCTTCTTTTATACAGCTCAATAATACAATCCATTTTTTAAAAAACAGCTTTATTGAGAAAAATGCATGTATTTCAACTGTATAATTCATTGTGGGTGTTTTTGGTAGATTCACAGTTATGCCACCATCACCGCGATCTAATTTAGGAACATTTTTGAGAAACGGTACCATTAGCAAACACTTCCCAATCCCCTCAACCTCACCCTCCCTCCCCTCAGCCCCTGACGACCACTCATCTATTTTCTTCCCCTACAGACTTCCATAGTCTGGAAATTTCATAGACATGAAATCATATAATATGTGGCCTTTTGTGGCATTTTTCATTTAATGTAGTATTTTCAAGGTTCATCTATGTTGTAGCATGTATCAATACCTTATTCCTTTTTTTTTCTTTTTTCTAGGAAACACACTTTGAGCATACTTTATTTCTTTTAATGGTTGAATAATATTCCATTGTATAACTATACTACTTTTTTTTTTGAGACAGAGTCTCACTCTGTTGCCCGGACTAGAGTACCGTGGCATCAGCCTAGCTCACAGCAACCTCAAACTACTGGGCTCAAGTGATCCTCCTGCCTCAGTCTCCCAAGTAGCTGGGACTACAGGCGTGCACCACCATGCCAGGCTAATTTGTCTATTTTTAGTAGAGACAGGATCTTGATCTTGCTCAGGCTGGTCTTGAATTCCTGACCTCAAGCCATCCTCCCACTTTGGCCTCCCAGAGTGCTAGGATTACAGGCGTGAGCCACCACACCTGGCCTATATTACATTTTTTTTTATCCATTCATGTGTGTGGATGCATGTTTTCAATTCTCTTGGATGTATACCTAGGAGTGGAATTGCTGGCATATGTTAATTCCATGTTTAACACTTTGAGGAAATACCACACTGTTTTCCAGTTTTACATTCCCATCAACAAGATTAGGGTCTTGTTCTGTTGCCCAGGCTAGAGTGCAGTGGCATCATTGTAGCTCACAGCAACCTCAAACTCCTGGCCTCAAGAGATCCTCCCACCTCAGCCTCCCGAGTCGCTGAGATTACAGGAGGAAGCTGCTGCACTGGCTCAGTTGCTTTTTTTGTTATAGCCATCGAGTGGATGTGAAGTGCAGCTCATTGCATTTGATTTTCATTTCCCTAATGACTAATGAGGTTGAGCAGCATTTCAGGTGCTTATTGGTCATTAGTTTGTCTTCTTTGGAGAAATGTCTTTAAATCTTTTCCCTATTTTAAGTTGGGTTGTTATCTTTTTACTGCTGAATTCTAAGAGTTCTTTATATATTCCAATATAAGTTCCTTACCAGACATATGATTTGCAAATATTTCTTTTACTTTCTTGATGGTATAGTTTGCAGCACACACATTTTTAATTTTGATGAAGTTCAAATTATCTTCTTTTTGTCATGTGCTTTTGTTTACTAAGAAACTGTTGCCTAACTCAACATCACAAGATTTACACATATATTTTCTTCTAAGAGTTTTATAGTTTACATTTAGGTCTCTGATCCATTTTAAATTAACTTTTGTATATGGTGTGAGGAAGGGATTCAAGGTCATTCTTTTGTGTATGGATATCCAGTTATCTCAGCAACATTTGTTGAAAAGGCCACTTGTTCCCTATTTAGTTGTCTTATCACTCTCGGTGAGAGACATGGATTTAAATTCTTTTTTATTTTCTCTGTTTTTCTCTCTTCCTTCCTTCCCCCCTTTTCCTTCTTTCAATCTCTCCCATTCTCTCTTTCTTTTTTTCCTCTTTCTTTCTTTTCCTCCCCTTCTTCCTTCCTTTCTCCCTCTCTCCCTTCCTCCCCTCTCTTTCTCTCTTTCTTTCTTCATAATGACAGCCAATTGTCCTAGCACCATTGTTGAATAAACTATTCTTCCTCCGTGGACTTGCCTTTGCATCTTTGCCAAAAATAAATTTTCCATACATGTACAGGTCTAATTCTGGGTCACCTATTCTGTTCCATTAACCTCTTTGTCTATATATATACCAAAACCACACTGTCTTATTGCAGTAACTTTGTAAGTCTTAAAATCAGGTAGTATAAGTCCTACAACTTTATTCATCTTTTTATACTTGACTTACCTATTCTAGCTCCTTTTAATTTCCATATGAATTTTAGGGTCAGCTTGTCAATTTCTTCGAGAAAAGTCTGTTAGGATTTTGATGGCGAGCACGTTGCCTCTACAGAGCAAAAGGGAGAATTGACATCTTAATATTGAGTCTTCTGATTCATAAGTATGGTATATTTTGGTCTTCCTTGATTTCTCTGAGCATTGTTTTATAGTTTTCAGTGTATAAGTCTTCCATACTTTTGTCAATTTTTATCCCTAAATATTTCATATTTTAGATATTATTATAAATGTATTTTTAATTTCAGTTTCCAATTGTTCATTGCTAGGATGTAGAAGTACAATTATTATTATTTTATATTTTCATCTTATATCTTGCAACCTTGCTAAACTCAGTTATTAGTTCCAGGGGCTTTTTTTTGTAGATTCTATAGGATTTTTTTATTATTATGTTTACTATTATGTTTTACTATTATGTTATATTATGTCTATTATGTTTATGCCAACAGAGGATAATCTTCTTCCTTTCTAATCTGAATGTCTTTTATTTCTTTTCTTGCCTATGGCACCAACTAAAACCATCAGTACAATGTTGAATAGAAGTGGTGACAGTGGACATTCTTCCTAATCTTAAGGAGAAAAGCACCCAGTCTTTCCCCATTAAGCATGGTGTTCGCTGTAGGTTCATTGTAGATCCCTTTTTTCCAGTTAAGAAAGTTCCATTCTATTTAAGTTTGCTGACAGTTTTTTAAAAATCGGGACTGGATATTAGATTTTGTCAAATAGTATTCATTTGTTTTGTTTTGTTTTATTTCATTTATTGAGGTGAGCATATGATTTTTCTTCTTTAATCTTTTGATATCGTATCTACATCGACTGATTTTTAATGTAAAACCAACCATTCATTCTCGGGATAAACCCACTTGGTCATGATATATTATCCTGTTTACCAACATTTGCTTGTTTGCCAACATTTTTAAAAGAGTTTTTGTATCTATGTTGATAAGGGATATCTGTAGTTTTCTTTTCTTGTCTTTTTCTGGTTTTGGTGTTAGAATAATGGTAGCTTGATACAATGAATCGGCCCCTTAAGTTTTTGGGAAGAATTTGTGTACAACTGTTGTTCTGGGTTCAATCATGTCCCTCATAAATTCCTATGTTGAAGCCCTAACCCCCAGAAGCTCAGAATATGATTGTGTTTGGAGCTCGGCCTTTAAAAAAGTGACTAAGTTTAAATGAGGGTAGCTCCTAATCCAATATACTGTTGTCCTTATAAGACAAGGAAATTTGGACACACAGACAGGAAGGATGTGTATACACAGAGGAAAGACCACACGAGGACATAGAGAGAAGGCAGCCAAGGAGAGAGGCCTCAGAATGAAACCAGCCTTGCTAACACCTTGATCTTGGACTTCTACCCTCCAGAACTGTGAGAAATTAATTTCTGTTGTGTATGCTACCTCATTTTGTGGTATTAGGTTATGGTAGCCCTACCAAACCAATATATTACCAATTGGTATTATTTCTTCCTTAAGTATTTGGTCAAATTCACCAGTGAAGCCATCTGGACCCAATTTTGTTTATGGGAAGATTTTAAATCACACTTTTCAAATTTCTTTAATAGATCTAGAGCTATTTCCAGTTGAGTGAGTTTGTGTCTTTCAAGCAAATCGATCGTTTTATCTTAGTTGCTGAATGTAATTTTACATTCATTTTCATACCAAAAATTATAAATAGGAAAATAAAAACCACCAGTTATTCTGCTGTCTAAAGATGACCATTACTAAGGTTTTGCAATATATTCTTCCAGATAATTTTTATATATGTGTACTCCAACCCCTTAAAAAGTCCAATTAGCCTGTATCACAGGGATTTTTTTCTCTATCATCAAATATTCTTTGAAAACATGATTGTGGATGGATGGTTAATAATTTGCTTAACTAATCCCCTAACTTAAGTTGCTTCTGATTTTGCTGACGGGCATCTAAAAACACCCCTATTAGTGTCCTTGTCATCTGTCTCTGGGAGCCATCAGGTTTGCATCTTGTTCACAGACCCAGAAGTGGAATTACTGGGTCAACCAGTTTATTATTGACTCCTTATTGAGCACCTTGTGCTTGGTAGGGGGAGGGTGGGGGAGGTAGAGAGAAGAGCCCATCCTCCCCCTGGAGGATTTAGCCTCTCTGAAGACCAGCCCAACCAGCGTGTCCAGTGGGAATTCGGATGTGGCAGCAGTCCTGTTCAAAGGCTCTCAAGGGTCCCTGGTCCCAGCCTTGGCCATCTTGACACAGGTCTATGTGGCTCCAGGTCACCTGTAGGTTGGAGGCTGCATCTTCAGGATATGGACTGTATTGAGCCTGGCTTCTTGGTTCTTCCTCCTTTGGAGTGTGGTGATGTCACCAAGAGGTGGAGGCAAAAGTCAAAGCACAGATAGAAGCCAAGCTTTGTGCAGACAAGTGAAGGCAGAAACGTCCTTGTCCACCAGTCATTCTAGTCTGATAAGGCAGATGCAGGCTTGTCCCAGGGGGAATCCCTGGGCTCTGGGAGGAAATGAAGGCCCCTTTTCTCCCAGATTCCCAGCTCAAGTGCAGTGTCAAGATCCACAGACCAAAACATGAACAAGTATCCACAAAGGAATGCATGAGCAAGTGCAAATTAACAGCTTCCTGTGTGAGGATGCGTGCCTGGGTGTAGGGTATAGACAGAAGAGGGAATTGGCAATGCCAAAGGTAGGAGAGGAGGCCCTCATCAGCAGCTTTGGGACACTAGAGAGATTGTGACAGTGAGGGGGTTATCTGGAGTGCCATCACCTGCCAGGATACTCTCCTCTTCCCCCCCTTGTCCCCCACCACCATCTCAACTCACCCCCCAGCTAGAGATCAGGCCTCTGCTTTGTAACAACCAGCCTTTGACCCAGCATCTGAGTGGAGCCTATACCGCAGGACACCTGCCGTCTGCGGGCACCATGCTTACTCCGCGAGGCCTTGTCATGTATGTTCTGCAGCTGGGGACACAGACCAGGGTAGGGGCTCACCTGCAGAGGCCAGCTGAGAAGTGGGGGTGCTGGCGTCTGGGCCTCTATTAGCCCAGCCTGGGTGGCCAAGCCCCCTTGGCTGTCCTCTGGCCTCATCTTTCCCAGGCGCACCCCCACCCCTGACAAACAGGCCAACAGCGCTGACTCCCAGCCCCCCACCCTCCCAGGCTTTCGACTAAAGACAATTGTGTCCCCCCACCCCGGGGCAAATCCAGCAGGGTTCGGAGACATTTTTGGTGGTCACAACTGAGGCGAGGAGAGGAGGGCAGCTACCTGCGGCCAGGGATGCGGCCCTGAAGCCTGGGGGGCACCAGCCAGCCCCCACCCAGCAGGCTCTTTCTTCCAGATGTGGGCAGAGGGCTCTCTCCAGGTGTGGACCTCCAGCCTTTCCAGCTGTGGCAGGACGCCGCACAGACCTAAGCACGTCCACGCAGAGGGGCCTCCCTGAGAAAGGCTCTCTCCTTGACCACTCTCTACTCAGGCTCCCAGGAACTCTCTTTCCAACCAGGCCTTGACATCTGGACTCCGTACTCACCTTGGCGTTGTCCGATTTTAGCCAGAACCCTGCTAAGTGGGCTTTGCTAGAATCTCCCCATGCTCCATCTCTGACCAGCCTCCACGTGCCCCAGGTGTCTGGTCGCCCCGCTGCCTTCAGCAAGAGTCCTGCTAGGTCAGTTCAGGCGGAATCCCCCTCCCCGCTGGTGTTTCTTCTCAACTTTCCCTCTAAGACCCCTCCCCTTGCTCCCTGGCTGTGACCCCGCTTTCCCTTGTTGCACTTGGGAACTGAGTGTAAGCCCGCTTTCCCTTGTTGCACTTGGGAACTGAGTGTAAGCCCGTTGCAGTGACCAGCGACCCCCTCCCCCATTCCCCTGGCCCCTTTGAATAAAGTCTGCTTCACTGTGCTTCGACAAGCATCACTGAATGATGTTTTTAAGGTCTTTCAGGCAGAGGTGGGCGTGGGGTGGGGATGGAGAGGACTTTGGGTTAATTTCCTTTAATATGCGTGGAGTGCAGCCAGGCAAGGTGGCTCACGCCTGTGATCCTAGCAATCTGGGAGGTCGAGGCGGGAGGATTGTTTGAGCTCAGGAGTTCGAGACCAGCCTGAGCAAGAGCAAGACCCCCATCTCTACTAAAAGAAATAGAAAGAAATTAATTGACCAACTAAAAATATACAAAAAATTATCTGGGCATGGTGGCGCATGGCTGTAGTCCCAGCTACTCGGGAGGCTGAGGCAGGAGGATCGCTTGAGCCCAGGAGATTGAGGTTGCTGTGAGCTAGGCTGATGCCAGAACATTCACTCTAGCCTGGGCAACAAAGTGAGACTCTGTCTCAAAAAAAAAAAAAAAAATTAGCTGGACAACTAAAAATATATATATAAAAAATTAGCTGAACACGGTGGCACATGTCTGTAGTCCCAGCTACTCGGGAGGCTGAGGTAGGAGGATCGCTTGAGCCCAGGAGTTTGAGGTTGCTGTGAGCTAGGCTGACGCCACGGCACTCTAGCCTGGCAACAGAGTGAGACTTTATCTCAAATAAAAAAAAAAAAAGAAAGAAAAAGAAAGGTGTGTGGGGTGGGCAGGTGTATAAACCCTCAGCTAGTCAGGCCAGAGCACACTGGGGGTGGGGACTTTACCTGCCAGCTGTGGGTAGGGCTGTGGGGGTGGGAGGGAGGAGGTGGGGCCTCCTTTTTCTAGGGCATGTGTCACCTGCCTCCTGCCCAGGGGCACTGCTCCGGCGCTGTCCTGCCGCATGTGAGGCAGCGTGAAGCTGGGGCCTGCTCCCCAGGGCCTTTGGAGGGGATTGACGACCTTTCGAGACCTATGCTGCCAGCCCCCTGGAACCCGGAACATGGCGGATGGGCTGCAGGCCAACCCCAACGGGTTCAGCAAGAAGGTGCTGGTTAGATGCCCCTCTGTGTGGAGGGGCCCAAGTCTCAGGGCCTCTTGTCCTTTGAGAACCTCCAGGTAGGTGCCCGGTGCCTGGGAGGAGACTCCTCCGTGGAGGGGGCAGGGTGGGGGTGAGGGACTTGTCCTAGAATCCCTTTCCCAGAAAGGAGGGCTCTGAGTCTCTGAGTGATGGGCTGGGGTAGGTCCCTGCATTTTCAGCGCTGGAGGCGGCTCTGGGATCTTTTAGTCAACTGTCCTCAAGGGGCACTTGAGGCCCAGAGAGGCTGAGGGCTCTGTCCAAGGTGACACCACATTTTGGAAACAGAGTGAGGACTAGAATTTAGGGACCTGAGTCTCTTGGCTCTGGGTTCAAGACTCAGCCGCTGGGTGGAGCACATGACTCCTCGTCCCAGGACTCCCTGGCATGCAGAGGGAAGGCGGGGGTCGTCTGGGCTGAGACGGGGCCTCCTGCCGCGGAGGCTGATGGGTGGAGGGGATTTGCTCAGGGTGTGTGTGTGTGGGGGAGGCTCCAGTGTTCCCCCGGCTCTGCCATCTGGGCTGTTTCCCCCAGGAGGGGCGGGGCAGGTGGGGAGGTGCGGATCACTGGGCTAGGGGCAGCTACTGGGACATCAGGCTACGGTGAGGATGGTCCCAGTAAGGAGCAGCAGGAGGGTGGAGGGGACCGACTCAGGCTCCGGGTTCCTCCTCCCGCAGGTCTAGCCCGGGTGTGAAGCTCCTCAGCATCGCCCTCCTGGCCGGCAGCGGTGAGTAAAGGCCCCTTCTCTGCCCCGCCAGCCTGTCTCCCCCGACCTCGGCCCTGAGTTATTATTTTATTGCCCGGCCCTGCAGCCTCCTTCCTCCTTCTGAGGCTGTTTACGCCTCCGGCCACCTGTAAACACGGCATTTACGTGTAAACACGGCGTTTACAAGGAGGCCCGGGAGCTGAGCCAGCATCATAAAGTGGAGGTGCTCGCGGGCGTCATGTTCATAAGAATGTGTGTTGGTGTGTGTAGACGGGAATTAACGAGTTTGTGTGCGGACAGACACATGGATCCACGCGTGTGTGGGTGTCTGAGCATATGGCGATGTCTGTGTGTGCAACGCACATTGATAAAACATGTCGGTGCTGGCACCCGAGTGGGAGCCACCGTGATTCCTTGTGGTGGCGTGTCTCCGGAGCGCGCATATGGACGTAGGGTGCGCGGCTCCGCACATGCGTGTGCACATGGGGGTGTCTGTGTGTGTGCACGAGACCAGTGGGCAGGTCGGGACGTCTTTCCCGGGTGGTGATCAGGCATCACGGCTCCTTGTGCAAATCCGACCCCGCGCGCAGCCGGGGTGCGTGGGGCAGGCGCCTCAGTGACCCGACGTCGCTGGTGTTCCGCACTGCCTGCTAAACCTCCCCAAAACGCAGCCGGGTTTGAGGAAAAGAAACAAATGCCAGACAGAAAACTAAGGTTCCGTGTGGCCAGACCCGAGGAAGGGGTGGCTGCTGTCAGGCCACGCGACCTGTCACTTACAAAACGACCACTCGAGTCCTGCCTCACCCCTGGTTAGGGACAGAGCCATCAGCCGGCCTGGACGTGGACTTGGTTTCTTCTGCCTGGAGTGTGAGTGTGGACGAGGCCTCGGGTCCAGCCCCCGCTCTCCCCTGGATGCTGCTGGGTGAGTGTGTGTGTGATGTGCGAGTGTAGCGTGTGTACGCCTGTGAGGTGCGTGTGTGTACCAGGTGTGTGG